>PVJH01036063.1:0-19128 GCA_004026705.1 Nesogale talazaci | reverse complement strand
GGAGTTAGTTAATGAGACCTCTGGGTGGGCGTGGTCTTCTGAGAATTCTGGGAAAGCTGGTCCTTCCTTCTTGGAAGCGAAAACATGATCTCTTGGTTCACTCCCTCGGAGACTTTCTACTGACAACACTAGTAGGAGACTCTCTACTGACGAGGCTGACTTCCTGCGAGACATCCCTGAGAAGCCACAGGGAACTACCCTAGTGCCCTGAGCCAGCCAAGTCACATGGAGGTACCCAGCCCCCTGAAGCTGGAGGAACCATGCGGAGACCCCTGCCAGCACTGAGACGTTTACAACGCCATTGGATCCAAAGGCATCCTACCCCTCTGCCTTGTGATCGTCTTAAATTTGGTGCCATTGCATGTGCTTCATGAGTCTGAAGAAGACTTTACAGACTAGTGTTAGATACATGGGCTAATGTCAGACTTGCAGGCTTGGACTGGACTGGGTTGGAATGCTTTCTTAATGCACAATGACCTTTTCCATAAAACTCGCTCTTATGTACATGGGCATGTTTATGAATTTGCTTCTCTAGTCTACCCCGCCAAACACAGCCCAAAGCTCTAAGTCAAAGCTTTAAGAGGACACATTAGGGGACCAACAGGTAAGCCATCCCCTGCGAACACCATTTCCTTATTTAGGAATTGCCCTTCTGCAACTTACACTGTTGCTTCCATCACTGAAGTCTGCAGGGTCTCCGATGATATTGACAGCCACCAGGGCGACCTGAGAAAGAGTTAAACCAATGGAAGTGAAGTGCATGAAGCCTGGGATGATTCTATCGCTCCTTAAACACTGGACATCTCCTGTTGTCAAAAGGGACGACACATTGACATGCACGTTCACTTTAAAACATTGTAATATGTAGAAGTAGTGCATTTCATAAGATATGTAAAGTCATATCATACTGAACCACGCTGTGATTTTTACTCTTTCAGAACTGTTAAGACAATAGCCTAAAAAAAACCCAAACAACCCAGACCCCACAAAACTCTCAAGCTTGAAAATAATTTCACAATGATCCTTCCACTCAAGGTTAACTACGGAGGTCCTATCTAGCCGCTCTTGGTAACTTAGACAATGCAATGAAATGTGACTCAGCCTAGTTCACCATTTTGTCTAGGTCAGGGACACTCACCTGGGAAGGAGTCATCTTCCTGCAGCCATGGTCCACCTGCCTCCCTAGAACTCACTGTGGCCTGACTGAGCAACCTGAGACAGTGTCAGTAGGGAAGATGGGAGCCCAGGCAGGAGAAGGCAGAGTCATTCTTGTGTATGGTCAAGTAATACTTTCATTTAAAGGATGGGGCGGGGAAGATCAAGGTGGCTGCTAATCAAAGTGTTCTTGATTAGGGAGTAGCTCAATCAAAAGGAAGGAATGATGACGCCACAGTGGAACAGAAGAAGGTTTCACAGGTGGTGGCCCGAGAAGCAAAATATTACACTGAAAGGTGCAAAGACTGGAGTTCGGAAGCCCAAGAGGAAGGAGAAGCTTGGCAGCATAGTTGGTCGCGAAATTCAAGCCTTTAGTGACAAGGTTGAAGGACTCTACAGGGACGTACTGAATGATGCATGAAGCATCAAGAATGGGAGGAACACAGAGCCACTGTACCAAGGGGATTCACCAGCACCCAGTCGCTTTAGGAGGAAGTACTGAAGGAAGAAATCTGAGTTGCACTGAAGGAACCGGTGAAACCTGGGTGCCAGGACATGATGGAATGCCACTCACTTGCCTTTGCCAAGAAATTTGGGGAGGTCATTACTTGTCAACCGGCTGGAAGAGAACCTCAGAGTTCCTTGCCAAGAAATGGGAGCCAACAGAATGTGAAGGCTACTGAGTCACAATGTGGCAGTCATGTGCTTATGTTAATTTCATGATTGAGATGTAGGGGTGGAGTCTAGCCTGTTCATCTGGAGATAGCCATTGAGGCCTCCGTGTGGGCATGACTTTCTCCTAAGACTTCTGGGAAATCTCGCAATATTTCCCTCATGGAGATGAGAAGCTATCTCCCCAGTTGCTGGGAGTTAATCTCAGAGACGATGAATTACGGACAAGACAAAATGGCAGCTTCCGAGGAGCTAAAGAAGCCGGAGGAGAAGCCACACGGCCTTACCCTGCTGAAGCTGGAGAAGCCATGTGGAGACCCTGCCAGTGCTGAGTTGCTTCTATCATCACTGGATGCTGTTGATGGACCCTGAGTCCTGGAAGTGAGGAGCCATGGGAGACCCCTGCCAGCGCCGGGACTCTGCACCTACTGGCCTATGACTTCGTGAGTTGGAAGGAGATGTTATAGACTGGTATCAGGCACATGAGCTAATATCGGACTTCTGACTGAGCTGGACTGGGTTGGGATGTTTTCTTAATGTCCTATTCCTCTTGTATATAAATCATACCCTTATATCCACGTGTGTCTAGTCTACCCGGACTAACTCACACAACTAAAACCCTGCTGAACAAAGTTCAAAAATGGTTGTGGCAGGCCCTGCCAGAAATGTAAGGCAGACTCAGAAGAGCATGTAGAACAAAGGGCTATCCTTCTTGATGTCAGAGGACTCTGGGATGAAAGAAAAGGCTAGCAGAAAGAGGCATACTTGTGTTTAATTGACAATGAATGCTAAGGAATTCACCTGTGTAGAAAACAACAAATGACAATAACATAGCAAAGAAGAGAATTCCAGAACACTTCATTCTTTTCATGTAACCTGTGCAGGGGCAGTGGATTATTTAAAGTGGTTCTTCTAGCCAAAGTTTCTAACTCCCACCAAGTGACCACTCCCAGGATGGGTCTGCTAAGAAGATGGGGGAACACACTGATAGGATTCACCCGTGAGTAACTGCAAGTAGCCTTCCCTGGAGGTCATCTGCATGTGCACAAAATGAGCCCCCTGAGAAGCAGGAGAAGGGATCTCATTGCCAGCAAGAGGCAGGAGTGGAACTCTTTCTCCTGCACAGTAAACCGCCCCCCCCTCCCCCAATCCAGATGACAGCGATACCATGTAGCAGCAGCAGGAGCCGGAGCATGGTATAGAGGCATGGACGTCCCAACCCAGGGAGCAAGGTGAGCTGGGTGATTTTAAGCAGCAGGCTGGCTTGTGGAGTGGGGCACCTCGGGGACTTGATTGGGGATGTAGGCCTTGCTGACCAAGGAGCTTAAGCTGAGTTCCTCTGGGTTGCGCTTAGAGCTGAGTGGTATGCCCTGGGGGCGTTTATTAGTGGACTGGCCTGATGAACAACTCAACCTGAGCACTTCCCATTGGCACTAAAACCTGTCAACTTGCTCACAAAACCCATCCATCATGAATTTCATCTGTGAGTTCTGCGCAGCCACTGCAGTGGGCGTGAGAACCCAGAGATGGTGAATAAAGAACACACCTTAAGGCAGCACGATTTGCACACAGACCGAGAGGTGCTCATTTGCCCCAAACAAGAGAATACAAGGGGTGCAGGCTTTACAGGGTCACCATACTGAGCCCTGCTGTCAGGTCAGTGCTGGAGGGCTAACCACAGGTGGCTCTGTTCCCACTGCAGCCTTGGGAACCCTGTGGGGTCCCTAGGAATTGGAGCGGAGGACTTGTGGGAGTGGGTGTTTGTTGTTTATTCCAGCTGTAAGCTGAGCAAATGATTGAGGATGGGGTCTGTGGAGGAGGAGGAAACATCAGGATTGCAGGACTCATTAACTGCTTGTGATTCGCAGATGACATGCTGCAAGTGACGAGGACTTGAAGCACTCACTGATGACGATCAAAGACTACAGCCCTCACGCTGGATGACACCTCAACAGAAGGGAAACAAAACGCCTCACAGTGGGACCAATAAGCCCCATTGTGGAGAACAGACTGAGGTTGTCAAGAATGTCGCTGTACGTGGATTGCAGTCGACAGTATTGGAAGTGGCAGTGCTAAAATGAAAGGATGTCCTGAACTGGGTAAATTTGCTGCAAAAGAGCTCATGAAAGCGCTGAACATTGTGGGGAGTTTTGTTTTCCTTCCGTTGAGGTGTCATCTGGAGTGAGGGCTGTTGTCTTTGATCTTCAGCAGCGAGTGTGTCACGTCCTCTGCACTTGCAGCTCCGCGTCAGACTTGATCGGAAAACATACACAAGGGTCAGCAGACAGACCTGCAACTATCTATTTGGTTTTTTCCCCCCTGTTTGGTTTTTGTTTGTTTGCTTGTTTTTGTTTTTCTTTCACCCTATGTCTATCTATATAGGATAAGCAGGATGAGCAACCCTGAGGAGAAAACAATAGGAGTGTTGGTTCTGGGGTGGGGGTAGGGAGAATGGGATAGGAGGGAGCGAGGAGGGAGACTGTTGATCCAACAAACTCAGAGATAAAGGAGCAACAGGCGGTCTAAAACTGATGGCAAGGAGGGTGTACAATGTCTGGTGGGGTTTAATCGAGTGCAATGCATCTGAGAGGAGTTACTAGTGCCGATGGAGGGTGAGCATGATTGTGGGATAGGAGGAGGGGGAAAGGAAACAGAGGAAAGAAATTGGAAGCAGGAGCTACTTATAGAAATATAGCTATAGGCATGACATATATATGTTATATATATATATAAAGATATTACTTTACAAGGAAAGGAATAGAGGCCAACGTACATATATTTATATGTTAAGTTTAAGATAGCAGATAGACTTTGGGCCTCTACTAAAGGCCTCCCTTAAGACAAGAACACTTTGCTCTGATAACCTGGCACTTTTTGAAACTCACCTTCCCGACACAAAATGGGTGCATAACCAAATGTGGTGAAGAGAGTGGATGGTGCCGTGCTATCAAAAGATATAGTTCCTGGGTCTTAAAAGCTTGAGGTCAAACAAGTGGCCATCTAGCAGGGAAGCAAATAAGCTCACATGGAAGAAGCAGGCCAGTCAGTGTGTTCAGAAGGTGTCAAAGGGTATCAGGTATTAAAACATTCAAAGCAAACAAGTACATCGATGCGAACAATTGGGGGGGGTGTGGTGGTGGTAGAATGGAGACCCAAAGCCTATCTGTAGGCAATGGATAGTCACTATAGAAAGGTTATATAGAAAGGGATGATTCAACTAAGGTGTAATATAGCATGGACAAATCACGCATCATTCCTCTAGTTCCTGAAAACTCCCTCCTCCCCATTACCATGACCCAGTTCTACCTTACTACCTGGCTAGACTCGAGGACACACTGGTATAGATAGGAACTCTTGACACATGGAAATCAAGACGGATAAACCCCTCAGTGAAAATAGTGGGAGTAGCAAAATCATGAGAGTAAGGGGAATGTCAGGAAGGGGGAAGGAAGAGAAAGGGAACCCATCACAAGGTTAGATCAATAGCCTCCCCCTCCCAAAGGGGACAAATAACAAAAATGTGGGTCAAGGGAGACAATGGACAATGTAAGATATGAAATAATAACAATGCATAATAAATCAAGGATTCATGGGGGTGGGAGGTTGGGGGAGGGAGAGGAAAATAGAGGAGCATATACCAAGGGTTTGAGTAGAAAATGTTTTGGAAATGATGAGGGCAACATATGTATAAATATGCTTGATACAACTGATGTATGGAATGTTAAAAGAGCTTTAAGGGCCCCAATAATAATGATTTAAAAAAGAAGAAAATGCTGAACTGCATTAAAAAAAAAAAAAAAGAAAAAGAAAGTGCTGAACTGCAAAGATGTCACTTTGAAGACTAAGGTACCCTGACCCACGTCAAGGCACTTCTAGTGGGTCTCCTGTGCAGGGGAGAGCTGGCCAGCACGTAGGAGGGGCCGCAGACAGGGTGATGTGTTCGGATGATGGTGTTACTAGAGAATACTGAGTACACTGTGGACCGCAGGAAGAATATACAACTGTGTGTTGGAAGAAGGGTAGCTAGACTGAGCCTTAGAAGGAAGGATGGCGAGGCTGTCTCACATCCTTTGGGCATGTGGTCATCAGGAGGGACCAACCTCTGGAGAAGGCTATCATGCTTTATCAAGTGGACGGTCAGTGAAGAAGACCCTTAATGGGATGGACTGGCATCCTGGCCACAGCAAGGGGTTGACCCACTGGAAAGGTGGTGAGGCTGGTGCTGGACCGGATAGGGTTTCCTTCTGTTGTGTATATGTGGTCACACGAGCGGAGAGGGCCCTAACGGCACCCCGCCCACCACCACCACCACCGTACTGCATTCTCATTTCAACATGTAGCTGATGCAGACAGCCCACACTCTTTTCATCGTCAGTCTTTGGAAGCCAGGGTTCGTTGGACACTGGTGGCACTACTGGAGATCCCCAATTTCCAGAGACAAGAGTCAGCAGGCAGTGGCTGCTGTGGTTGCTGGCAGAGATCCGGAGCGTAACACTCTCCTGGATAGGACACCCTTTCAAAAGAGGGTTTTGAAAATCATTTAAGAAAATGATTTTCTGGCAGAGGGCTACAGACTCCCGCAAGGAGGTGGCCAGTGAGGCCAGGCCTCTTACCTGGTTGTAGATGTTGTATTTGTTGACATGGTTCGGGTGGAATATCAGCTTGAGAAACTGCCCGACGGCGTCCACATACACAGATTTCAGCTCCCGAGCTTTGCAGCCTGTCTTGGCGTTATCGCACAGAGAGACGTACCTGGGAGAGCAGAGGCAAAGGGCCTGTTTACACAGACGTGCGCCGTTGAGCAAAAGGGCTCCAACCAGACTTTCAGAATAGAAAGATCAGCAAAGGGCCCGGGTGGCAAACGCTAAGGCATCCTACGAGCAGGCCTGCGTCTGCAGAGCCGCCTTCTCCTGAGAAGGGGGCCCATTCTCCTTGGGAGTCAGGCTGGAAAAGTCACCGCAGTTTAACACCCAATGGAAGGAAGTCATCCAAGGCCACAAGTAAGGGGCTGGGTCACTGGAATTCCACGGCTTTCGGGAGGATTCGCCTGCCTCAGTGTTTCCATTCTTACCCGAGTCTTCGAAAGCGCTCTGCTTGGTAGGGCATGAAATATTCGGGCAAGCTTTCGCTGATGTAGAACTCGATTTTACTAGAGATCATGTACTGGTGCGCGAGCAGCTGCAGCTTTCGGATTCGGCATCTCTCCACCATCTGAAGAACGATTTCTTGCGGGAAAGGGCAAAATCTGAAAGCAGACATGTTTGTGTTTCCTTCTGAGCGATGACCGCAGAGGCTTGGGATGCCAGCATCCCGCTCTTCCGTGAACCCAGCACGTGCCACGTGTCTGCTGGGCGCATGCGTCCGTGGAGCAGCCCCAGAGGAGCTGACACCATCCCTAACCTCTCGGGCTTCCCACAGTTGAAGCCCATGCCTGGAGGGGCCTGCCGCCCCACGGGAGGCATGTTGTCTGGCGGCTAGGAAAGGGCTTGGAGTGAAACTTGGAGTTTATCGTGAGCTGAAGACCAGATGTAAGAGGCTGTGTCAGTGAGTGAGACAGAGCCAAAGAATTTCCCACGGGAACCTACACGCGTGGAGAAATCAGCTTCTGCCTAGAAGCTTGAGCCCTGAGGTACGGGCGGCCAGCACTATTTCCTGAGCCAAGCAGATAGGGCCCTGGATGGGAGCTCTGACTTTCGCTGACAACTGAAGTGACACATTTTAAAGAGAGTGCACCAGAAGATGGCGGCAGTCATCAAGGGCTGCCATGTGTGGCCATGATGGGGTGAACACCGTGCCCCCCTGTGTGCTCAGCTGGCAGGTGTCAGGGTGGTGGGGCTCTGAGGCCAGGATGGCTCTTTACAGCATGCCTCTGGCCCCTCTTTCTCCTGGAGCTCAGTGTTGGTGGCTGGAGGGGGCTCCCTTTCAGCCCTCCCTCCCCAGCACTCAAGGCCAGATTCTGCGCAACCCGCCCCCCCCCCCCCCCCCACTTTCCAGGAGCCCTGCTGGTATCCGTGTTCTCTGCCCAGTTTCCTACAGGAGCGGTCCGCAGCCCCAGGTGCCCTCCCGTTCTCCCACTCCTCGAGGGCCCTGGTCCCACTCAGTCATGCCTGGCTCACTCTTGCTCGGACCATGCTGACCTCCCCCAAAGTGCACTTCCTGCTCTTGACCTTGCTCAGCTTTCAGGGATTCTGTGCTGGACCAAGCATCCGTGGCACCGCGCACACCTGTTTCTCTCAGTGTGGAACTCCTGCCCCTTTGTGCAGGTTTCCCTGCAAACCTGCTCCTCCCCTTTCTGCACACACCTTAGTGACTTGAACAGTCTGAATCCCAATGACACAGCTCTACTGCGAGGCACCGAGCTTGGCCACTCGATATGCCTGTTTGGGATCAGCTCCCTATGCTGCCCCCCTTCTACCCTACCAGCCTCCCACCCCAGCTTTCCCCACACCAGCTACCGTGCAGTGGCCACAGCAGCTAGAAATCCAGGCCTTTCCTCATGCCTCAACCAGGATGCCTCAGTCCGCTCCCTACTGCCCACTAGGGGTAAAGCCAGCAGTGAACCAGCCCTCTGCTGCCATGTGGGCTGCTGGGAAAGCAATGCCAGGCACTGGCTGTGGCCCAGGGCAAACCAGGACAAATGCTGGGCCCATCAGCGGGAAGGAGTGACGAAGGGGAGAAGGGCAGGAAAGGACTATCAGACTGTCTGGGTCAGAGGCTGCAGAAGCACTGCTGTGCAGACACAGAGCACTGCGACTACGGAGTGAGCACTGTGCGATTCTGCGCCTTCCCGCCATTGGTGCTCGCACGGGCAGGGGGGCCATGAGCGACGCGTATGAGGAACGGGGTCCACGAGGAAGCCTGGGGTGGGGAAAGCAGCCTTTGAAAAGAAGCTTTTCAGCCTTTTACAATGTGAAGGTGCTGTTTTCCATCTTTATGATGTCTACTGTCCTTTCACGCAGGGACCCCGGCGGTGTCGTGGATACAAATGGCGCTGCTAACCATCCGTCAGGTCAGCAGTGCGAAACCACCGGCTGCTCCCTGGGACCCTCACGGGGAGTTCTGCCTGGCCTGCGGGGTTGCTGAGAGTCCGCATCGGCTGCACCATTGGGCTCTCTTGTGGTTCTGAAGTCTGAGTTTCAATAAAAAACCCACTTTTAATCCGAAAGGCACCCACCGTCCCATCAGTGCTCTGTCTGCACCCTCCTGGACCCCACCCCTGCCGCCCTGGGCATACCTGGGTGACCGCCAGCCGCTGACCGTTGGCGCGTGGATCATGAGTTCCCTGGCACTGAAGCCGTCTTCATGTCCCGATGAACTGACTACCACAAAGCCGATCTTGTGGGGCATGCTGCACAGTGGGCCTGTTGGCAAAGGGCAGGAATGATGTCATGCAACGCTGACAAGGTGAAAGAGAGCCTGTGCCTCCCAACACGCTCACATGTTTCCCTTCACCTCTGGCATCTCCAGCTTCTTGTGAAACACTCTTTGAGGGTCCTATTTACTCAAGCTACTAAGTTCTCTTGAGCTTCCCCGGGACGTGGCTGACAGGGTTGACCGGTGGGCTGAGGGGACACACAATGAGGAGGGAAATGGGCCACGAGCAAGGACCCAGTTGTCAGGCTGAGCACCAGCCTGAAGACCCCTGGAGTGCCTGATGGGGGCGCTACATGGAGACACAGGGACCTGGTGAAGCTGACTGCTCTGAGCTCAGCACCGGCATTCTGGGTGAGTGGCATCAGTTCTGCTCTTGCCTGGTTGGCACCCCAAAGTCTGGAAGTGGCACCTTTGCCACAGTTTTCCTGGGTGATGCTGCTGGGCCTCACACCTCGTTCTGATGGCATTATGACCCTCTTCTCCCCACCCCTCCCTGTGGGCAGGGGGCCCATTTCCCAGGCCTCCGTAGCCATTTGAGTTCTAGGAGTTTGGTCACAGCGACTGCTTCTGAGACAGGAGCAGGGACACATGACCCAAACTGGACCAGGGAAACTCAGTCCCAGGACTTGGTGGGGAAAAGGAGGGCCTTTTTCCCCATGGGAACACTTGCCTGGGGTGCTAGAGGCCACCATGGTGGGGAAGTCGTGCCAGAGAGCGGGGCTCACTCACAGGAAGCCGAGCTGAGAGAGGCTGGGACAGCTTTTCAGCCCTAAGACCCAGCTGTCGTTCAAGCCCAAACTAGTCCTTGACTTTTTGCTGACATTTTTTTCAATTGCCAAGCCAACAGATATCTCTGTTAATGCCAGTGTGAGTTAGGCTTTAGTTATTTGCAACAAACAATCAAAAGGACAGCGTTTGCTTCTGGATTAAAAACTCTTAAAAGCAAGAAGGAACAGGAAAGAAGGATGAATAACATAAAAACACAGGGAGGGTAGAAGTGGGAAGAATGCTGGTCTATCTTGGGGACTGCAATCAATGTAGGAATTGTTGAATGGAAATCCAACTTACTCTGTAAAATTTTAAATAAAAGAGTTTTCTAAAACAACAACAAACAGACAGCAGATAAAGAAGAATTCACCAGGAAGTTTTTGGCAGTAAGATGGAGGAATGAGTTCAGTTCAGTATGAGGTAACATAAGCACACCGCACACTCTGAAATGCTTGATGCATGACCTAGTCCTTGGTTTTTCCTTCAATGAGCTCTCAAGGGGCCATTTCAGGAAATCATTAACCGACAGTGGCTAGCTATTTTGGAATGTATGAATAATGGCATGACAAACACACAGACTGCAGTGATTAAGTCGAGTTTGCTGCAGGGTGTCACTGTTTGAGAAGAAGCAACATTAACCTCCCAAATAACCAAGGGCGTCATTCCCCCACCCCCCACTGCCTGTTTGATATGTGACCCTCCCCACTGTCTGGGCACAGTCCCATGGGCCTTCCCTGAGCCCGGGCCAGACAGAGCTCCTCCTGCCTCTCCCCTGAGCATGGCCAGCTGATTCCACTCTTATCCACCCAGTTTGGCATCAGGACTCAGGGGTTCTACCTTTGGAAAGGCTGACTATTGGGTACACCCTTCTCGGTCCCACTGCCTTTCCTAGACAAATACAATTGCTGGGTCCGGCTGGGTCCAGGGGGCAGGGTCACTAGGCTCCCAATGCACCTAGGCTGTGGGAGTGTTTGTCTTCTAACTCCGCGTGCCCATGCTCACTCACAGTGCTCACACTGAATCTGTGCGCCAACCAAGGAGGCACTGCATGGCTCAGAATGAGGGAAGGAGACGTCTCAGGGCTGTATTATTTCACCATATTCAATCCATCTGTACGCCGAGCAAATCATCTGAGAAGCTGGCCTCTCTAAGGAAGAGTGCAGCATGAGGATGGCAGGAAGGCTCCTTAGCCACCTGTGATGGCAAGATGACACCACCTGGCTTGCTGCAAGGGACGCGGGATTGAAGGCCTTGCTGATGGAGATCAGACCACAGTCTTCGGTGGGGATGACACCGACACCCCAAGAAAACACACATCCTCACGACTCAACTCAAGGACTGCATTTTACTTGGGTCACAACGAATATTTGTGGGGGGATTACTTCTATTCTCCACGGCCGCATCTGCATGTGAAAGTTGGACACTGAAGAAGACTGGAGACAGAATCAGTGCATCTGAGTCGTGGTGGGGGAGAGGACGATGGAAAGGATCACGGATTGCTAAAAGGACAACTTGCTGTGTCTCGGAAACAAGGTACAGCCAGAGTGCTCCTTAGAGGCCAGGATGGTCAGACTTCGTCTTATATGCTTTGGGGGTGTTGTCAGGAGAGGGCAGTGCTCGGCGAAGGACATCATGCTTGGCTAAGTGGGGGGCAGTGACACTGGAGGGCAGTGATGGAGAGCAAAGCCCTCAAGGAGACAGATGGACACAGCGGCTGCTGCCAGGGGCTCAGGCGTCCCCCTCATGAGGATGGCGCAGGACCATGTGGTGTCTCCTTCTGTGGTGCAGAGGGTCACCCTGGGCCAGAACTGGCTTGATGGCGCCGAGCAACAACACCATTCACGGAAACAGTCGTCAAGAGAGCAAACGACGTGCTACACGCTGAAGTGTGAAATAGCGAGATGCCACTTGAAGGACTTTGATGCCCCTGACCCAATCCCTGCTGGTGTCAGTCACTCCATGGGCACGTGAAAGCCAGGTGGTGAGTAAATTACACCTGAGAAGAGCCGATGAGTTTGAATGACGGGATACCGAATGCACGCTGGGCTGCCAGGAGAACCACATCTGTCTTGGGAGAAGTGGAGCCAGAACGCTCATGATTTCATCTCATGTCGTTCTGACCTGGTATCAGGAGGAGCCAGGGCCCGGAGAAAGACACAATGCTTGGCAAGAACCCCACCCAACTTCCTGCCATCAAGCAGCTTCCAGTCCTACTTGTTGAGCAGAGTATGGCTTGGCCCGCGTGCCCGAGGCTGCAAGTCTTCAAAGGAGCAGAGAGCCTCAATGGTCTCTCAGGCACCAGCCAAGTTTGAACCCCCTGCCTTCTCGCTGACACCCAACGTGCAACCAGCACAGCTTCTGGGGGGAAGTGCAGGGTCATGAGAATGTAAGGTGTGCTGATCCCACAGCGGCCACTACGGGCTCCAAGGTCACACTGACGGTGGGAGAGGGCCGCAGGGCTGGGTGGTGTTCCTTTCTGCTGTCCACAGGGTCGCTCTGAACCAGATCCAAGCCGACGGCATGGAACTCCACCATCGACCGCACTCCTGCAGCCGAGTGAAGGGCTCCATATGGCCGCCAAGTCACATCCTCCCGGCCCTGGTGGCATGGGGCTGCTAACCACAGGTCGGCAGTTCTCAACCCGTGGGGTTGAACTAACATCTACAGGGATTGTCCAATTCGCAACAGTGGCAAAGTTAAAGTTATAAAGTAGCAATGAAAATAACTGTATGTTTGGAGGGAGAGGGGGGGTGTTACCAGAACATGAGGAACTGTATTAAGGGGATGGCATGAGGATGGTTGAGAACCACTGCCCTAGATGCTCGGAGGGAGCAAGGAGAGCCTGTTTGCCCCCATGACGATTTACAGCACAGCATTTACATCCTCGGGAATCCAAAGGGGTTGTCCCAGTCGGCCTGTAGGATCATCATGGCTTAGAATTGACTCAAAGACAGTGAGTCTGGCTTGGGACTCCCACACAGTGACTGGGTGGGATTAGGGGTGGAATGCTCAATATTGAAGTGTGTGTCTCCCCACACCCTCCCACATGTCCACTTGGCTTGGCCAAGATTCTCAGTGCAGGATGAGTGGCTTGCGTTTCGTCATCCGGTGTCATAATCCACAGGGGTTGTCAGTGAGCCAGATTAGACGCAGGTGTGATGGACAGTTAATTAACGAAACAGACACCCTCGCCCAGCTGGCGATGGCAGACAAAGATACCGCCGACGTGTTCTATCAGCAGAGGGGGGCTGGAGGCCTCTTGGGGGCTGGTGTCTAGGCACCTGTCCTTGCATTTTCCATCCAGTAATAAACACGTGAACACGCCGCCAACACAAAGGGGCCTGTGGGAACTTGAGAACAGTCATCAAATTACTTGTCTCTCCACGTTCAGTACGACTTCTGCAAGGACTTACCTACAACTGAAATCGGGCCAACGTAAATGGCTAGCTTTGTTGAGGTAAAATGTGTTGAGATGTTTCTGGAGCTTGTTTTGCTATTGCTTCCCTTTCCTGTGACACTGTTGCTCCAAACATGCTTGGCCTGCCTGTCCATTTTCAGTCTGTGGGTGGAGGTGTGGCCCCTGGTGTTGTGGTCCCACCTCCCCACTGTTGCATCCCACCACGTAGGCAGCTCCTGTGCGCATGTGCACTGCTTTCGGGGCTGCACCTGGACAGCTGTTTGGAGGCTTGGTGGAGAAGGAAGAGAGGAAACCACTGGCTGTTTGTTGTAGTCACAGCTCAATATCTTTTACCCAAATGTTGCAAATTTAAGCTTTGTTCAGCATCTGGTAAAGTTACAAGGCAGATACTAGGATGTGGCTTCAAAGGCAAACAAGGGAAACTTCAGGACCTTTCTGGTATGTCCCCGCAGGGCTCTGGGCCTAGAATCCCCAGCACCACTGCTGCGACTGTCCATCGATGCAGCGGGCACCCACTGCAAAACTCGTTGGCCTCTCCCTTTTATTCATGTAGGAGAAAACAATGGCCACAGTTCCCCTGCGGTCATAGCATTGTGGTCTCTGTTCTTCCGGTGTTCGTTTCTGCTGAGTACAGGAAAAGGCAAGATTAAAGATGGCTGAACTTGCAGTTGTGTTGTTGTGTTAGGGAGCTACTTCGGAGTGTGGTGACAGACGAAACCCATGGAAAGATGACTTCATGTGATTCTCCCAGATTCGTGTTGTGCTGCCTTCCAGATACGGGCTGAATTTATATGATATCAGCTCTGAGAACTCTTTGGGATCTTCACCAGTTACAAAGTCTCCTCATGCTGCCTGTCGACCTTCAGTAAGGAAGGGTCCCTTGCTGCTTGATGGCCATCCTCTGCTTTTTGTAGTCCCCTGCTGGGGAAGCGACATGCCCCTTTGTCTGTTGCTTCTGTGAAATTTTGCTGAACATGTTCTTGTTTCCTTGGCAGTTTGCTCTGTGGGCAGGGGTGGGTGTTTGTTGACTCTGAGCTGTTTCTTTACCCATCTGTACATTACTTCTTGACCTCTACTACTGTAGACAAAGACTTAAAACCTAAGAAACCCAAAGCAAAGGGGCAGGGCTACCATGTCCAACAGGGTCATTATGTGTCAGCATTGAGTCCCGGCAGTCTGTCTGTCAAGTTAGAGGGGGTGAGACGCCCTCGCCACACCATTGACCGTGAAGCTGCACTACCACGCTGAGACATCGCAAACAGAGCGCTGTTTTGTGACCCTAGGCTGGGGCACTGTGGAAGCAAAGTTATCACTTCAGTTTGGGCCCCTTTTTGGTCCATTCTGGCAAAAAAAAAAATCACATCTTATACCCTAGGTACAAATTTTCAATATTACATGAGATACCTGCGAAGGCACCATTCATGATCCTTTTAGAATCTATAAACCTCGCCACAGAAACTTTGGGAAGAACAGAAGCCTGGCTGAAAGATCAGGGCTTAGATGATCTTTCTGACCCAGAAGCAGGTCCCAGCTACCTGCCCCAGCAAGTAACAGGTTGCATCCTGTCCTTAGAGAGGAGGCTCTGCAGTTATCAGCGTGCCCCCTTCTCCACCTCCAACGTATGGCAATCCCATCACAATAAAAGGAGATGCTACTCGGTCCTGCACCCACCCCAGGATCGCCTGTGGACCAAACTCTTCTCAGCTATCATCCCTGACCAGGTTGGCTTTTGGATGGAGATCTCTAGGCCTGTATGTCCAGCCTGTCTTAGCCTGGAAGCTCTGTTGACCCCTATGCAGCATCGCAGAAACACACAAGCCTCCACCTTGAGAGGGGCGGTAACGGCCCTGGTGGAGCATTGATGGGAACAGAATGCCACTCTCCTGCAGGGGAAGCAGGGATTCGACCAACGACCACTGGCGTGCTGGCCCTCCAATTCATTTCCCCCACACCACACAGTAACCAAACCTACTGCCACCCAGTCCGTTTCCACTCGGAGTGACCCTGCGTATGGTGGCTGAGACTGCAGATCTTTTTGGGAGCACACAACCATCGTCCTCCTGCAGACTGGCCAGCCTGGAGGTTCAGTTTATCCCACTGCCTAAGCCACAGCGGTTCACACCAACTGTTCAGTATGTATCAGGCTCCTTGACGGTTACAAATTAAAATTTAAATACAAATTACCAATATTTTGCTACACAGCTAAAACGCAAAACTTGTTGCTAGTTGCCATTAAAAAAAAAAAAAGGCATACAATTATGTTGCTTTTTTGGGAGGGGATCAAGTAACCTTAATGATTTGAAGTGCTCCAGGGAGAATCTGAAAGTTAAGAAGGGGCTGCCTCCCCACATGCCTCTCCCCATTTCTCTCTCTTTCTCACACACACAAATACACACACACACACACACACGCGCGTCACCTAGACAGAAGGCTAGATGGCACAGTGTATTACGCTTTGGGCTGCTTGCTACTCACAAGGGCAGCAGTTTGAAACTCCCAGGGGCTAGGAAGGGCAAAGATGAGGCTTTCTGCTCTCTTACAGACTAGACCTGACAGCCCCGGAAAGTCAAAGGGGCTGTTTCTCTCTGTCTTAAAGGGCTGCCCCCTGGGTCAGAATTGACTGAGAGGCAGTGAAACGAGGCAGGGGCAGGGCATTCTGCAATCTGAGGCGCAGAACTCATTTGAGGGTCAGCCGTGGGACGTAGAAATGACCCCAGGGGTTCCCAGAGGAAAGAAATCTAGCTTTGGGGGTCCTTTGCGCTAAGGCGATGAGACACAGCACACCAGGCAGTTACCTGTACATGTACACCCAGAAGCAAGCTTCCTGATAGTGCTCCCCACCCCCCACCCCAAAAGCCCACACTGGCCCCGTGGGCCACAACAGGCGTCCGAACTGTCAAACCCACGGGCCGGGATGTAAAACCCAGGGGTGGGGCTCTAGGTAACCGCTGACAAGCCGTGCACGCGGGGAGCATGGTTTCCTGGGTCGAGTCCCTCACTTGACACCGGCTCGGTCCTCGATCCCTCCCTCCGCCCGGCTCAGACGCTGGGTCTGGCACCAGAGACTAAAGGCTCAGCAACATCGTCTGTGGTCGACCAGATACCTGATCGGAACGCAAAGGTGCCCGGACTGGAGTCCCGGGAGCCCCGGAGAGGTGAGGGCGGCGGCGTGGAGCGACCCCGGGGGCAGGGCTCTGTGCCGAAAGCGAGGTGCGGCTAGCTGCGGGGCGGCCCAGTCGGCTGGAGCGCCAGTGCGGCCCGGCGAGCAGGGCCTTACGGGGTGTCTGGCAGCTAGGCCTGGCTTCGGCTCCCGACCCGGGCAGGGGGACCCGGCTGGTCCGGGGCAGCCTCCTCGGCACCCAGCGCCCTGCGGCGGACTCAGGTGGCGCCTCTTCCGCCGCTGCGGGCGGCCCCACGCCTCGGAGCCGCAGCGGCGGTGCCAGCCACGGAGCAGCCCGGGCCGCCTCCGCCCATTGCCCGGGCCGCGGCCGCCGCTCTCATGACAACCAAGCCGGGCCAGGCGGAAGGGTGTCTCTGTGCGCGCGCAGGGATGCGACCGGGGCCTGGCCTCACCTGCGCCTGCGTGTAAGGCAAGCCCCGCCCCCGAGTCCTTGGCCTTCTGGGTAATGTAGTTTCTGGGCGGCTGCCGGGTCTCCGCGGGCGTCCCGGATCGCCAGTGTCTGTGAGTTCTGACCCCGCGTCTGGGCGAGGGACTGGACGGAGTGGACCCCCTTACGCCCAGAGGATGTTCGCAATGTTCCAGAAACCCAAGATCTTCAAGCTTCGGGCCCTGCACAGCGAGAAGAAGTTCGGGTTGGCAGGCAGGAGCTGCAAGGAAGTGCTGCGGAAGGGATGCCGCCTATTCAAGGTCCTCTACCTGCCCGCCCCGCGGTCCCCTGCAGATGGGCGCCAGGTCGTTTCCGGGGTGCCAGGAGGCTTGGCTTGTTCCCGCCAGACCCGTGGTCCCTGCCGGCTGGGGAGCTTGTGTTCCCCTCCTGCAAGAGCGTGCCAGAGCCTGCGGGCCGGGTAGGAAGTGGGGTGGGGTGTGGTGTGTGGTGTGGCTGGAGACCGTTTCCCGAATGAGTTAAGACTCGGGTAGGGTTTTTTATGGACCTGGGATTGATGGGCATCGGGTCTCCCTTAGTGAGACTTTGCTTCTTCTGGGAAGGGTGGAGCCTTTAGGGCTTAGATTTCTTCCCACTGCTATAGTTCTTACTAATGGTGACATTCCTTGCGTACCTTTTTCTTTTCTTTTTAAACCACCACCGGGGCTGCCCTAACCTCAAATGTGTTTCGTGACCATGTTGTGTCCGTTTGCCCTTAGCAGAGCTCCCTGAGGACTGCATGACTGTATCTTTAAGAAATGTTGCCACCAGAATGGATTATGACTCCAGGTGTCCCCGTGTAGGTCGGAATTAAACTTCCACCTGGATCTCAAAGGCTGCTTTTCTGTCCCCATGCCAGGCCCCTATTCTGAGGGGCCTTTTTTTGGGTGGACTTTGACCTCCCCCCTTAATGTTAGCCAGGGAGCCTGTGAACAAATCTGCACTTCCTACTCCCTTCGCGCAGGTGAAGAAACTAAAGACTGTTTCCACCAGCTGTGCCCCCATTTTGCCCTGGACATTCTAAAAACCGGTCCCCAAACACCCTGTGAAAGGGGTAATCTACACAGATGAGGAAGCGGAGGCATGCAGGGATCACGTGACAAGTAACAAACCCAACCAACCCAACCCGCCTCAGCGACCGGATAGGACAAAGCAGAACTGCCTGGTGCCGGCCACCTGGTGGTTTCCCACTAGAACTCACGCCGCCACCTATGGCTGCATTTAAATGCAGGATTATCCAGCTCTAAAGGAGATCCCGAGTGGCACACCAGGCTAAGCCCTTGACTTCTTGTGGGAAGGTTGGCAGTTCAAACCCCCACACTGGGATCTTGGAAAACAGGCCTGAGGAGCTGCTTCTGAAAGTTCCTAGCCTTGAAACCCCCCCACGGCGGTTCTGCTGTACACACATGAAGTTGCCTTGAGCTGGAACTGACTCCACAATCATCACCCACAATGTGAGCCCGGCCCACGTTGGAAACACTGCAGGCCGCCAGTCACTGCCACCAGGGGAATGCTGCCACGAAGCATGCCTTCTTCTGGTTTCCCAGTGCTGTCATTTTTTCATTATATTTTATTATATTTATATTATATTACATTTAGTATAACATAAGGTTTATTATATTATTATATATAATATTTATGATAGAAATAGACATAATGAAAATACATACATTATATAGTGTACATGTATAAAATATAATAGATGTGGTACACATTGGGCTGCAATCCACATGTTCAGCAGTGAGATTGATTATATTATTGTATATATTTATAAAATAAATACTTTATACAATGAAAAATATATTCATTACATGTATTGTATATATAATATAATATATGGTACATATTGGGCTGTGATCCACACATTCAGCAGAGATTTATTATATTTATGTATAATATAAACTTATAAATATTGTATTTATAATGAAAAAATATTCATTATATATGTATGTGTATAAAAGATAATATATATGATACACACTGGCCTGCGATCCACACAGTCAACAGTGAGAAACCACCAGCCTTCCTGTTGGAGAAAGAAGAGGCTTTCTGCTCTATAAGAGTTACAGCCTCATAAAAAAAGGAAAAAGTTACAGCCTCGGAAACCCACAGGCGTGCTTCTTTACTGCCCTATAC
>PVJH01036062.1:0-19092 GCA_004026705.1 Nesogale talazaci | reverse complement strand
AGGGTCGCCGTGAGTCGGAATCCGCTCAGCACTGCATTTGGGTATTGTCAGTAACTTAGACTTCTGTAACTGGGGACGGCCTTGCTTCAACTAGTAGCTTTGAAACCACTCATCTATGCCACTCCTCTCCTCTGACATAACTCCTTGTAATTATTGTGAGTGTGTATTAGGGGTTTATAGGAGTCTCTGAAAGATTAGACATTTGAGTCAATCCAGAGGTGTCCCCAGAAGAAGGCATAGAGATCTCATTATGAAAAATGGACAACACTGGAGTACACACACACACACACACACACACTCACATGATATACATGAGTTGGAATGGAATTGATGGCACTGCTTTTGGGTTTTTTTTTTGGCATTCCAATTCTTTTATTGCCTCATCCCTAATGACCCTGGAGTTTGGTATTTATTTCAGTTTTACAGTAAAAGAAACACTGACTCAGATGAAAGGAATTAGATCCCCAAGAGTTGGAAATTGATGAGGTCAAGATGCAAAGGCTGTACTTACGTAGAATGCTGGAACTCAATTTAAATATTGAAAATTGTTAATAGAAGAATATAAAAGTTGAAGCAGATAGTCCATGCCCTAATGGTCTCTGTAGTTTAGTAGTTCTAATCTTATCTCTCCTTATACCCCATTTCTTGCCCCTTCCTATCACCCCTTAATCTCACTGTTCCCCGCTTGTACCTGATGTGCTCACCTCTGTCTTCTTCCATCCACTTCTCTACTTGTCTTTCCCATTTCCAGTATATTTTCTCATTGCACCTGCAAGCACCAGTTCAGAAGTCGCCTTTACCAAGATCCATTCCATTTCCTTCCCCTTATTTTCCAGGCACACCTCTTCTATCCCTAGAGCAAGAAAGGCTTTGATGTATCATAATTGAGTTTTCCATTAATGTCTCTATTACTTATCTTGATTTTAGAGGGCAAGGGGTATTATTTTGCCTGCACTTTTCTCTTTTGTACTACATATCTAAGTCTGAGCTTATCTGAGACAAGAATAAATTCGAAATATCTGACAAGTGGCATGGCATGTGTGCTACCTATAACAATGGACTCTAAGGAAAAACAAAGAAAGAGACTGTGTTAGAGAAATGGAGATAATGAATTTTGGCAGTGCTGTTATGTACATATGGGACACTGTCATAGGTGAGGTCATGTCAACTAGATACTCCTAGGTAAGGGGAGGGGCAGAGTTCAATTTCTAACTTTGGTCGCAGACTTATGACACGTCTTTAGTGATATAAACCTTGTTGTATAAAAGAGAGAGACAAAGAGAGGCAGAGAGACACTCAGAGAGACACTCAGAGAGAATGAGCAGAGTCGAATCATCTTTGTCCTTCACCTTCTTCCAGGGCTGATTCTCGGGTCTGCTTTGTTCCTCTCTTCTCCTCCTCTCCTGCTGATGCCAGGAGCCAGCAGTGGAAGACTGATGATGGACTTATTTAGCCAATGGTGCCACCTCTACTGTCTCTGCTTCATCATACTGCTTCCTGTTTGTCTGCCTCCACAAGTCAAGAGAAACCTGTCTTGACCTTGGCAGGACTTAGCAATTTTTACAACCGTGTAAGTCATTTCTTGATAGAAATCTTTTCCCATATACAAGCACATAAAAGAGTCATTGGTGTTGCTTCTCTAGAGAATCCAACCTAACTCAGACATCAGTCCTACCCTGATGCAAATAAAGAAAATGGAGATAGCCAATTGGAAGGACTACTAAATGTATTTTTTATTTCCCATCCATTCTACCACACCCACTCCAAAAATATCCATTGCACTACCAATGCTAAGGCCGTTTTCCTTCCAGTTATTCTCTCTTTTTCTTTGATTTCATTTTACTTCCTACGCCCTAGTGCCCTGTTCCATAACTCAGACCCTTCAACTCTCTTAAACCTAGGACCCATGTTCTCTCTTTCCCTCTATATTGATGTGAGGCAAATCAAAGAGTGCATATTTCTTTAGGGAAATAGTAGATGGATAAACCAACTTCACAATGATATAGATCTAGGTGGTTGGTATGTTGATTAAAAAGCAGCCTCATGTTTTCATATTTTACTTTAATAAGTGTTTTCATAATTTTGTAGTTATGCTTTTTTGATGTACCTTCATGTGATGTCTAAGGAGCTTTGGTGGCACAGTGGGTTAATCCCTGGGTTACTAACTGCAAGACCAGTGGTTCAAACCATCAACTAACTGCTCCATGGAGAAAAAGATGAGACTGCTTACACCCATAAAGATTTACAATGTCTTGACAAGTTAATGGCAGTGAGTTTGGTTTTGGGTTTTTTTTTTTTTTTGTGATTTTAAGGAGTAGTGGTACTCCGTTCTTCAGGGTTGCAATGAGTTGGGATTGATAAGAGGGTAATGTGTTTGGCTTTCCTTGGCTTGGTAAAGTCTCAATGAAATACAAGTCTGAATTTGGCTGACATTATAGTCAAAGGAATTTCTGATGGGTGAAGTATGGTGAGGCAGTTGCCTCATGAAGCCATGTAATCATTAACTGTTTGATGAAAAGAGTATGGATTATTATCTGTGAGGTTTTGTGGCATTTTTCTCTTCTGCTAATCTTTCATGACTAAACTCAGTTTTATGTCCACATCCAACTGCAAGGAGAATGTAGTCCAGACGTGTACCCAGAAATGAAGAGCCCTAATTTTCTTCAGTAATTTGTAATCCAAACCATTTTTGAAAAGAAAGTGATCTAGAAATTGAAAAGGAGTATAAATAGCATTTGTTTCACAAACTGTAAGAAAAAGGTAGTCACCAACTTTCACATAGCTCTTTCCTTTCTTGCTTTAATTTAAGAATGCCAAAGGTAGAATAAATCTGAAATTCCTTTGGTCTTCAACTTTCAGACGAAATCCAGGGAGGTTTTCTCATAGTACTCATTCCTTGTTTGAGTTTCTGTTAACTCACAAACTAGGTGGAGAAACACTGGGATCTGCATTTGGACATTAAGAAGAGACTCTGATTCAACAACTGTTGAGAACCACAGGTTCTAGGCATTTGATTGGGGTGGAAATTGACCTCACAAGTTTTACTACAGAATCCTGAATAATCATTCGAGTTCTACTTTTTGGCAACATTGAAAATCGGTCCATCCTTTTTTTTTTTTTTTGGAGCATCACTGCCCTCTGGTGGTCGTGGGAGCTACCCAGCCTTGCTCCTGGAGAGCCACTGCTGAATTTGAACCGCCAAGCCCGTGGGCCACAGTCCCGCACTCAACCACTCTGCCACGGGGGCTCAGCCCAGGTCCATCCTTTTTTTAATCTAACATTTCTGAGCTTTAGGGTGTACGAAGAGGCGCTGGAGGACGTCAACCTTGGCTAGGATGATGAATTGAGGTTGCATCCTGACTTCTGTAAACTCCTTCCTCCATACATTTTTGTTAGAATTGTATTTTGTGACTGCATGTGCATACAGGTGATTGATAGTTATATAATCTGTTGTCAATTTGAGATGTAAGAGTGATGAAGGGGTGCGTGATCGATCAGGTCACAACTTGGTGACCTCCTTTTGAGTCTCTACGGAGATAAATAGGTCATTGGAGGTGGGACACTCACACACTCCCTGTGGGACATTCCTGTTGAGAAGACACATGAAACTACACTAGAGTCCTGGAACTGAAGAAGCCACATGGAGATCCCTGTCTGTGCTGAGATACTTCTACTGCCATTGGATTCACAGGATTTTTTGCCCACTGGCCTGTGTTCTTCCTGCATTCAGTGCCATTGCACGTTGTATGAGTCTGAAGAGGAATTTACAGATTGGTATCAGACATATGGGCGGATATCAGACTTATGGATTTGATCTGGACTAGGATGGGATGTTTTCTCAATATGCTTTTGCTCTTGTACATAAAGCTCATTCTTACACACTTGTGAATGTCTATGAATTTGTTCCTCTAGTCTAGACTACTTCTCTAGTCTAGTCTTCTCTAGTCAGCACACATATAGATGATTATTGTACAGATGATATTAATCTAACCTAACAGTTTACTTTTTTACCTTCTGATTTTAAAATAAATGAAAATATTTCTGTGGGTCCCTGAAAGCACTATGGGTCTTGGGAGATGTGCCTAGTGTGCGTAATGGGTAAGCTGCTGTTAGACGGGGCTTCCCCACCATCCCCATCAGAGTTGTTGATAGTAGAAATGTATGCCTTAGAATTGAGATGGAGAATTACCAGACAACAAATGGGAAATTATAGATGTGAGAGAGTGACTTACAGGCCTTTTGATAGGTGAATGTTAGAGCCCGGACCATTGTTTACATGTCCCATACCTTTTCTGCTCATCCATCCATTCATTGACTCATACATTCTATATTTAGTGAACCCTACTCTGTTTTAGGCACACTACACCCCAGCATCTCACTCCCCATTTTGTCCTTAAGGGTAGGATAAGTTTTGCTGTGTTACTCTCACTGATAAGCCACTCTGGTCTCAGAGTGGGGCAGGAGGTTTCTCCATGTTGTTGACCTCCTCTTGCTCTGGAGGTCAAAGAAGCAATGACTGCTACATCATTTCCTGACATTAGCAACTTCCCCACCCCTCTGGAACCTGGTTTAATGAATACCATTTTTATTTTTAAAGATTTTGGATGTTTACGACTCATGATAGGATTCAATTTATGCCTCATCTGACCAACAAAATATAATAAAGAAGACACCTAGACTAGCTATTATAATTTGTTCCATTAAAATATACCTCCGAACTTGACTGATGCATATTCACCAGGTACCATGACACTAGTATTGTTACCAGCTCCACCTTCCACGTGGGAAAACTGAGACTTGATGATACCCAGCATTTAAGTCCACCTGTCTGACTTCAGTTCTCTCATGGCTAATTTCTCCATTCTCTTACTTACATCATTTTACTGGCCCTCCTCCACTATATCTTTTTTTTTGTTTGTTTTAACCCCCATGACCAAAGGCAGAGGAAGCAAAATAACTGCTGCTGCATTGTTTCCCACTCACAGTAGCTTCTTGTTCAACAGAACAACACAGTTTTTGGTCCTGAGTCATCCTGATCATCTCCAGAATGTTCAAGTTCACTGCTGTGTGTCACTGTTGTTCCACTCCATTTCATGAGGCTCTCCTCCCTCCCCTGTCATCCCTTCCCCACTTGCTGGCCCTCTGCTTCATCACACAGGTTGCCTCCTCCAGAGACTGATACCTCCTGATGACTTGTCCAAAGCAAATGTGGTAGTTGTATATTTTTCCTGTCAACTTGAAGACACGTGAAAGTGTGGGGGTGGTATTCAACCTGTTAGTTAAGTCATAGCTTGATGGTGCCTCCTTGTGGGTTCAGCCTTCTCATAAGCAAGACCCAGGGAGCCTCCCCCTTCTCTGTCTTCACTTTCCTGTCTGATGACTCAGAGAGTTATGGGAGCCCTTCTTTCAACTGACCTTGAATCCACACAACTTTGCACACACAGGCCTATGATCTTCCTGTATTCTCTATCACTGCATGTGGCTCTGTGAGTCTCATGAGGAACTTATGGACTAGTATTGGACCTATGGGCTTGACCTGCGCTGGGAGCTAGAATGTTTTCATGATATATCATTACTTCTTTCTACAAAACTCCTTCTAACATGCATATGAGCGTCACTGGATTTGTTTCTATGGTTGATCCAGGCTAACACAGTGTGGCAGTCATATAACCTGGTATCAGTTTCAGGACTGAGAGTGTACTGGTGGAGTCTAGCCCAGCTAGCCAATGAGACCTCTGTGTGGGTGTGGCTTTCCCCCGAGAATTCTGGGAAATCCGGCCACATTTCCCTCTTGGAGGTGAGAGACTCTCTACTCATTTCCTTGGAAACTTTCTACTGGTAACACTCACTTGGAGAGTCTCTACTGACCAGACTGACTTGCTGTGAGACCACCCTGAGGAGAAGCCACATGGACCTACCCTGTTGTTGCCAGACCTCTGAAGCTGGAGAAGCCACAGAGAGACCTCTGCCAGTGCTGGGATGCTTACAACACCAATGGATCACAAGACTTCTTTACTCACTCACCTGTGATTTTCCTGCACTTGATGTCATTGCTTGTTTTGTGAATTTGAAGAGGACTTTATAGGTTGATATCAGACATATGGGCTGATATCAGCTATGACCTTGGACTCGACTGGTTTGGGATGTTTTCTTTTCTTTTCTTTTTTTTTTGTGGGCATCACTGCCTCTGGTGGTCGTGGGCGCTACCCAGCCGCCGCTGGATTTGAACCGCCAAGCTCGCAGGCTGCAGTTCTGCACTCAACCACTTATGCCACGGGGGCTCAGCCCCAGGATGTTTTCTTAATGTTCAGATGCTCTTATGTATAAGACTCATATACATACATATGCTTATGAATTTGTTTCTCTATTCAACCCGGACTAACACACACAGCAAGTGAGTCAGTCAGACAATATTCTATTCTGATTCATAGATTTTCTTTAGTCAGTTTTCAGAAGGAGACGACCAGATCTTTTTTGCTCACCTTCTCAGTTTGGAATATCCACTGAAATTGATCCACTATGAGCATCTATGCTTGTATTAAAAATATTAGTTGCATGGCTTTGAGCATCACAGCAATATGGCAGCCATCATAGTATAACACATTGACAGGTGGTTGGTAGATATTCAGAGCTACAAAAGGTTGTGCACCTGCTGAGTTAATTCTCATGAATAGGATAATATTTGGGTCATGAGGAAGACACAGAATTATGCTTACCAGCAAATCAATAGGTCCAGAGTAGCTGAGGAGAGCAAAGTTTATTTGCTCAGGTCCTAAGTGGTCAACTGCCTAGACTCCTTTAGGCAGAAAAATGATTCTTCTCTCAACCTCAATCCCGACTCTTGCCTGACAGCAAGACTGATAGCACTGAATACAATTTTTATCCATGAAACCTCTGTGGTTGATAAAATTTTAAAATATGTTCATAAAGAAGCCTTTTTGCTTCCAAGTCTCAGCTAATTTTCAAGATAGCAAATTGAGATGGTGAGGCTATAGAAGACTAATCAGCATTATCCGATAGTGCAGGGGTTAAAACACTTGGCTGCTGCTGGAAACATCAGGGGTTTAAACTCATCAGCCACTTCTCTTTTGAAACATATGGCAATCTGTTTCTTTATGATTGACGATTGTTTTAGGGGCAGCCGAGGCATATTCAATGTACAGCAACCCTCCCCCCCACCCCACAACAGAACAAAGCACTGTCCCGCTCGGCACCATCCTCACAATTGTTTCCATATGGCAGCATGTTGTTGCAGCCCTCTTGTCAACCCATGGCAGTAAATCAAGGGGGATTATTCCCCTTTTTTTTCTTACCCTCTACCAAGCATGATGTTTTTTTCCTTTAAATATGACTGTTCTAAATATGTACCATTTCAATTTTTATGACTTTCAATTTTCCTAGAGCTCATTTTTCACATTCCACATTCCATTTACTAATTGGTATCTGAAGCTGTTTTGTGTCCTGCTCCATTAGCAGATGAAACTTTAGCCCATCCATGTCCTTTAGGTCAATTCTATCCTGAGGAGGCAGTTCTTGCAACCCGAAGGGCTCATTTTCCAGCACTACACCAGACCACTGCCCTTTGTAAGGTGTTCAGTGATTAATCCCTCAGCAGTGGGCCATCTATTCTTTTTTTTCTACTTTGTTCTGGATCTAGAAGCACCACCACAAACCTGTTATTATAGATGCCCCTTCTAGTGTTTGAACTACCAGTGGCATAGCTTTTAGCTTCCTGGAAATATGCAAGATATTTAGCCTCTGAAACTTTATAGGACAGCTCTACTCTGCCCTTCAAGTCATTGTGAGTCATGATTTTGCTGCTGAAAGTAGACAGCTGCTGCTGCTCTTAATAAAAGTGTAGCTATGCACACATCAATTTGTAAGGACAGTGAGAGAGGCCTGAGAGGACCAGTTACAGAGCAGAAACCTGCTGCCCCTTCTGAAGATGGCAGTGGGAATAGGGGTGCTCTAATCTTTGTGAGGTAAGCTAATGTTGAATAACTGTTTTTTTTTAATTAAAGAGATTAAACACCAAGGCATCCTGTTATTTGAAGAAATGGATAGTCTTGGGTAGTCTCATGGTCTCTGGGGCTTCCAGTTTCTCACTTACAAAATGAGACATGAAATTTTCTCTAAAGGCCCTAGAAAAGCACCAACATCCCCTGGTTCTTTCCATTTGCTCTGACAGAGGGCAGCCTGGGTGGATAGGCTGATCACCGAGAAGCTAAGGATACCATTGTCATTGGTTCCTTAAGAGGAAACAATATCATACATTCCATTTTTGTGCTCCCAGGAACTGCAGCAATGCATTTAGCTCCTTCATTTTGCTGAATATTATTCAGCATGTCATGTGGGTCAGAGAAGGTCTACTAGGTGAAAAGGCATGAGCAGTGAAGAAGAGATATGATCCTTGTCCTTGTTAGATTCAAGACAGAAAACAAGTAAGAAGGTTGAAATGCAACCATCTTCATAACCGATTCGACTAGAACAATGGTATATGGAGATTGGACCAATAGAAAGAGAGATAGAGGGCTCTAGGAAAGTTTTTTGGAAAAAGAGACATCTGAATTGAGACATGAAGGATAAGGATGATTGGTTTGCAAAGAGCTTTGGAAAGGGCGTGTTAGGTGGATGAACAGATGCAAAGGCCTGGAGAAAGGGCTTGTAGTATTGGAGGAAGAGAAAGGAGGCTGTCAAGGTTGGGACACAGTGATTGAGGAGGGGGAATGAGATGTGTGAGGATGGAGGGCTGTCATGGGCCAGGTCCTGCAGGCTTGCAGGTTCTACGGCTCTGAAATTCAGATTTTACTCTTAGAGTCAAACAACAACAACAAACCAAACACCAATTGCCATAGAGCTAATTTGGACTCAAGGCGGTGCCATGTGTTTCACAGCAGAACTGTGATCCGTGGGATTTTAAGGTTAAGGCCGTGTGGAAGAAGATGGACAGGCTGTTCTCCTGAGGGGCATCTGGCTAGGTTCAGACTGCCAACCTTCCAATTAGTATCTAAAGGTCTAGCTAGTGATACTTCCCGAGACTTCCAAATCTGAGTGCAGTGTTGATGAGTTGGGTAGCAGGAGAGTGATGCACTCTCACAGGCTGAGAGCAGTGGGGAGGGGAAACATGGAAGGCATCCCGATATATGAGGAAGCCAAACAAGCAGATCTTTGCGATAGTGTAGCTGAGGAAAGTGGGGAAGGAAAGAGAAACATGAAAGATGTCACAGTGCAGGCAACGGTGCTGATCAGAGCCTTGCTTGGAGCTGCAGATAAAAAAGGTTAATTTAGCACCGAGTCCCTGGTCATGCACCTGGTGAAAGGAAGGGAGACCTGCAGACAGACTGGCAGTGAAAACCCACAGAGAGAATCCAAAGCCTGGCCTGTTGCTTCTGAACCATCGCCTCTTTGGAAACTCTTTGAGGTGTGATTGCGGGTGGCCTGCATGCTTGGGGTTGCCAAGAATTGCAATGAACAGTGCAAACAACTACTACTCTGCTCTGCACCTGTTGCTGGGAGAGAGGGAAGGCATAAAATGTGGCCTTAGCCTCAGGGCACTTAGGACATTTTTAGACTGATACACACACACACACACACACACACACACACACATGCCTGCATGAGTGGCAGCTCTAGCTTTTTTTTTTTAATGCCTGAAGATTTCTTTTTTCTTTTTGGCATCACTGCCTCTGGTGGTCGTGGGCACTACCCAGTGCCGCTCCCGAGGGCAGCCGCTGGATTTGAACCGCCAAGTCTGCGGGGTGCAATCCCACACTCAACCACTTACGCCACCAGGGCTCAGTCATGCCCGAAGATTTCTTGATGCTCCTTTCCTGAAGATGTGGCATCTCTGTTCCCTGCGTTTGAACCTGAGTTCTTGCCTCTGACGGATAGAGCACGGTAGAAGTGGTGCCGTGTGACTTCAGATAGTGGATTTAAAGCTTGGAGTCAGAGTCTCCTCTGTATAAGGAGTCTGCTCGACAGTGTAGACACTGCCATGCCGTGCGGAGGACCACACCACACAAGAAGTCCACATGTCAACAGGCTTGGTCTTCCGTCACCCCCATCCCATGGCCAGGTGTGAGAGGGGAGGTATCTTCAGTTGAACCCAGAACCTAGCATGAGTCCTTGGGTCTTTCCTCCCGAAGTCCTGTGACCTGATGCTTCAACGTGCATCAGCTATATCCATATGAATTCTTGACCAGCAGTATCTGTGACAGGCTGCCACAGCCACTCGGTGTCAGTGCAGTTCCTACACTACCAGTAGTCAACGACCAGAAGGGCCATAAAGATTGGCAAATCTCCAGACAGAAATATTTAGGGGAGCTGGATTTTCAACCTGTCTTCTACAAACTCACTCAGGTTAGGTTATGATGTAAGCACAGATAATTGACACTTTCTCTTGATGTCAGTGTGGGTAGCTCAGGTGGAGAAAGAATGGTTTCAGTGCCCAGAATGCCTGCTGTTCATCAGCTTGGCCTCAGAGGACCTGCGCTGTGTCATAGGCAGAATCCATCTGTGGAATCAGCTTGAACAGCATCAATTATGACCAAGGGCAAAGGGTGGGTGGGGAGGTAGATTTTCTCTTTTCTTTGTTCTCCCACTGTCCCGCAGAACAGAACCCTGGAAACACACACCCGGGAAGGCTATGGCAATTCTAGCCTCAGCCTCCGCCATCAACTTGTTCTATGACAGCAGACAGATTTCGATTCTTCTCTGGCTCTCAGTCCTTTATTTTGTGAAAAAGGGATTTGCAGAAAACAAGTACTAAATGCCCCTCCTCACCCTTTGATTGACAATTGATAAAAAAATAAAATTGTGAAAGGACAACAGTTGTCTTTTTCTCCCTCTCATTCATTCTGAGAGCTAAAAGCTAGAGAGAAGCGCCTGAACTCCTTAGGAGCCCTGGTGACATCATGGACCACATGGTGAATTGCTAGCAGTGAACCCAGCAGTTAGGATCCACTTGCTGCTCCCTTCCTGGTTTACAGCCTCAGAAACCCACAGAAGCAGTTCTTCTTTGTCCTATAGGGTCGCTATGAGATGGATGGCAGTGGGATCGGCTCTGTTCTTGGTAGCTCATTATTATGATTATTAGTCACCAGTTGCCATGGTCGCTCTCGACCCCACCTATGTTAGAGCAGATCTGTGCTCCGCAGGCATTTCAATGGCTGCTCTTTGGGAAGTCAGTGGCCCAGCCTTTCTTCTGAGGTGCTCTGGCTGGTCTTGAATCTGCAGACGTGTGAGAGGTCTTTGTGATCACAGCTAACATTTATTGCTAAGTTGGCAGAGGGTGCAGCACCTGTTCATGCTTTGTTCTCAGTATCAGGCAAAGCGCTTTGCCCACTTGAAGTCATTGAATCAATTCAACAGATCTCCGTGGCAGGCACTGCTGTCCTGGTTTTTATACAGGAAAGAGCAGAGACTCAGAGTTACCCAGGACTTCCTGGGTGGTACAAGAGGTTGCTTCGAGCTCCAGTCACAGGTGACAATGATGAAGGCACATCACGGCCATCTTCCCTCCTGCCCTGTGGCCCAGTGCACTGCTCGCTGTGGACACGAGCAAGAACACATTTCGCCGAGGTCTCCACTCCTAATGAAAGACCAGGAGAGCTGGCTTCAAGCAGTTGGATGCCATCTGACATCCTTGAGTCTGGAGGAATCCTCAGACTGGGTTCAAATCTTAACTCTTCTTTCTGCTGATTTTTAACCGTGGGCATGTTACTTGTTTTCTCTTTGCCTCCCTTTCCTCATTCATAATATGGGGATTTTAGCCAGACCTTTGCTATGCAGGAATTTTGTGAAGAGTAAATGGCATCATACTGCAAAGCGCTTAGCACTCTGTTCATTAAGCGCTTAGCACTCTGACCACTTCTGTGGTCATCTCTGAAGTGAGGGAGCGAGTGACAGTGAACTGCCAGGGATATCCTTTCGGGTTAAGGCTGGGCTATCACTAGAATGTAGGAGGAACCAAAAGCACAGAAATAATAGTAGCAGTAGTGCTACCATATAACTTATGTAGCAAACTGCAGATTGCAAAATTCTGTTCCATATGTATGCATGTTACTTATATGTGTGTGTGTTTCATATACCCTTAGCTGATCCTTGACATGGCCTTAGGGAATGAAAAAAACAAGAACATGTGATATGACATTGAAATCCGTGAAGATTTTTTTTTTCCTGAGGGAAGATATCCAGAGCATTGCCTTCAGAACTCTAGGGAGAGCAGAAACCCTGGGAGGAAAAACCAAGCCCCAGAGGCTGGAGATACAGCTCTGGTTGTAGATTGCATTTCCTTTAGCCAGAATCATCTAGTGTAGGCACCTGGGTGTGTGTGTGTGGTGTGGTGGTGGTGCTTGCTGTAAGGGTCCACGATTCTGGAGGTGTACAAGCAAGAGGCATGTATTAGATAGTGACCTTCCAGCCCACCTCCCAAGATGCCTTTTATTTGTGAGAGCTAGGATTGTGTGGAATTTCAGATGATTCACTCAACAATTGGAAAATGATCATCCTAAAGGGTCCCGCCTCACTTCACCTTTCCTTCCCCGACACAGGTGCAGCTGTCCCTTCATTATGAGATTAGAGCAGCAGGCATGCCATGGCTGTGGGGCTGGGTCACCGAGTTGGGTTCTGACTGCAATCTTCTGCCTTGAATCTCACATGTGCTTCTGGTCATCATGGCCTCAGGGTGGGTGTGGGTGTGGGTGGCAGAGAGTGGGATGGACAAAGGGGATTCACTATGCTGAGCCAGAGAGGCAGGGGGCACCGGGGCAGGTGGGTCTCTGCCGAGGGCCAGTCAGTAGGAAAGGGGCAAGTGACAAGGCAGAGGAGGAGAGAACAAATTAAAGTGCACGTGCAAGTGAGCAGAGGAAGACTTCTAGCTGGGCTGCGGGCACAGGGCACGCCAAATTGAACGGAACAGTTGAAACAGATACCTGCGTCGGGACTGTGGGAGCAAGAGCTCTTGCACATTTGGCCATTTAATGCATCTTGGGTTTCTGTGGCCAGAAAAGGGATGGGGGACATGCAGTAAACATGAAAGCAGTCCTCTGAGACAGTCTTTGAAGGGAGTCATCCATTATTAACGCATTCATTATTGAGTGCTGAACAAGGGGACAGCTTAATGAGTTAGTGGTGTAACACAATTTCTAGGGCCGGGATTAAGAATCCTGCATGGACTTTGGGTAGTTAGTTCAAACCCTTTCACCTTCTATATTCTCATCCAGATGTTGGGGACACAAGGTGTCCCGTACATACCAATTGTGGGGCATATGTGTGGGAAACATGTTGCATACTGGCCCTGACATGACCTTTTTGTTAGTGGGAGAAAGGAGAAAAGAGGGTGAAAAGTTCCAAATTACAACTGTCAATCCATCTCCAAAAAATGGTCTAAGAGTTACAGAGTTCTGAAAGAGGGAAGGTTCAGCATTGACCTTTTGTGCCATATGAGGATAAATGGAAATTTGGAGTCAGACAACCCTGAAATTCAAACCTGCCTCGACTAACTGGTACCTTTGTGACTTTGAGCCAATGGTTTAACCTCAATGAGCATGCAGGTAAAAGCAAAGAGAATAGTTCCTGTGGTGGGCATTAAATGTATAGCTTGGAGTGGATTCGTTTCAGTTCAACTTCCTGCTGAGAATTGCTGTTTCCACCCCAGATATTATGAAACAGAATCTAGCTCTGGTTACCATGGAATGGAAAGGCAAATTTTTAGCGGAGGCTTGAAATGGAATAAACCAGTTCAATGCCCCCTTTAAAACACCATGTTTAATGCCATGAGACACAGGGCCTGGTTTGTAGACATTTCCCCTGTACCTCTCTGAGAACTCTTGGTGACCCAGCGAATAATCTGCCCTTTCTTGACCAATTTATTCTTTTTTCCATTATGTGAAAAACAGGTATGTGCTTTAGGGAAAATGGTAGCAACATCTGTGCTGCTGTTATTCCATGGAGAGATGCAAATTATTTTCAAATAATTCTTCAGAAGTTATTTGCTGCAACCTTGTGTCATTTATTCTGTCCAATAACATTTTCTCTGCCACAAAAACTCACACCAGTGCAAACACAGAGGGAAAAATAAAATTGCCCCATAGGCATTCCAAGTCTTTAAACTTTGTAGAAGCAGGTTGGCACATCTCTCTCCTGCAGAGCAGCTGGTGCGTTCATACTTTGTGGTTCTTATATTTCTAGTGATGCCAACACAACCACCTGTCCTGCCAGACCACCCTTTAGTTTGGTTTTGCCTGCAAACAATATTAGTTGATCTCCTTTCACTCCTTTGTTTGCAGGGCCAGCCAATGCCCAATGGCACCCCCAGCTGGCTGTCAGGTGGTCAGGTGCTCTGCCTTTCTTTCTCCACATTTGCTAGCTTGAATAGGAAATATCTGACTAAAGTTCTTGTTTGCTGTGAACGTGACCTTGTTAGAAATAGGGTCTTTGCAAATGTAATGGGTTAAGATGAGGTGTGGCTTAGGGAAGGTCCTGGGTTCAAGAATTGGGATCTCTAGAAGGAGAGAGAGAGAGTTGAATAGAGAGAGAATGAAGTAAGAGCAATGAGATAATGACAGCAGAGACTGAAGTGATGCTGCCAGAAGCCAATGGTTGTTAGCAATCACCCAAAGCTAGGAAGAGCCAAGGAAGGCTTCTTTCTGAAAGCCTTTGTATAAGGGACGTGGCCTAGCTGCTATCTTGGTTACAGACTTCTAACTCTCAGAGCTTCCAGAGCTTCTAGCAAGAGAATGCATTTCTCTTAACGTAAGTGCTCATGATTGTGGTACTTTGTTATGGCAACCTTAGAAAACGATTATGGAAGAACAACCAACCAGCAGCTTTCTGTTCTTATTGTGGAGTCCAGAAAGTCAGGAGGTTCACATTGCAGTCCAGTTCACTGACTTTTGTGTAGATGACTTTGGGCAAGCCTCTGGGCACCATTTATAAGCTAGGTATCACTGTCTCCACTCTGTCCACCAGTCAGGACATGGCTATGCATCATGACAGACAATGTCATGACAGTTTTTCAGACTACAGAATTCTGTGGTGATGTGAAAGAGTATTATCCCAGAGGAATCATCACTCTAAGCAAAGAAATAGAGTGAGGGGAGTGGGATTTTGTGTATGAGTCAATGGGTGCTGATAGACTTTTCAGGAGCAGTTGTAACCACTACACTGCAGGATGGTCTTGCTGGTCTGGATGCCAGGATGTTTTCCCTCCGTCAATTTTTCCTCTGTGTATTGCTCACTCATCTATGCAATCTCTTTTAAGCCATCATGGAATTTGCGCCTTGGGTGCAACTCTTTCCATCAAAGGCAAAACATTAAATGCCAAGTTGATAGCCAACTGCAGGTGTCCAGTCTCTGCTACAGAGTAGAAATAAAATGAACAATATATGCTCAACTTCCATCTCTGAACTAATTCAAAGTGAGAGAGTAGGAAACACCCTCTGCTAATACACTCTTTTCTAAAAGAAGAAGAAAATAAAATTTTATGAAAAATTTCATGGAGACCTTATTTACTCTTCCTTAATATCATGTGTTTTAAAAAAAGAGCTTTCAATTATTTGAGTTCTTTCTCTTAGTTCCCCAGGACACGTTAGCAGGAAAGGAATCTTTGAAAGTGAAGGAGAAAATGGCAGTTGACAGAAGTCCGGTCGATGATATTGTCAATCTTAATGCAAGCAAATCGGTTCAGACTGAAGGCATTTAAATGTTGTCGAACCAGTTAGAAACCAGTTTCTGGCCATAGAGACACTGAACTCAAGTACTCATTTTCTCAGGCAAAAGAAGCAACTGACTGGCTTACGCCATTAGAAAGTCTGGTCAGAGCTGGCCTCTGGGAATTCCAAAAATGTCAGGACTTTTCTTGCGTCTTACATCTTGGTTTGAGTCAGTTGACTTTGCTGTCTCCTCCTGTCAAATGAAGGAGCCACAGTAGCTCAGTGATTAAGGGCTACTTTTCTAACAGAAAGGTTCAAACCGACCAGCCGATCTGTGGGAGAAAGATGAGGCAGTTTGCTTTCCTAAAGAATAAGAGATTTGGAAGCTTTAGGGGGTAGATCAACTCTGCCCTCGTTTATTGCGGGGCTTGGTTTTGTATTGTCGAAGAACAGCTTTTTTCTAGAGGACTCAGAAAATAGTTCTCTATTACATTTTGCTTTGACTTAGAAAGATTTCCTTTTTGTTCAAACTCCAAAATGAAAAACAAACAGGCAAGCAAAAAAACAAAAAGAAAAACCTCCTGAGGAAACATTCTAAGGGGCCAAAATTCGTTCGCATGGTCATGCTCAGCCCAATAACCATGTCAAGGCTAAAAATCTGGAACGTAATTGCCTGAACTGATGGGGGAGCAGGGCATGGTACTGAGGTTGGCAGCACAGCCAGTTCCAAGTAATTAGAGGGTGGTAGGGACAACTTCCCAGGGGAATAGATGGCTGGCAGTCAAAAATTGCAGAACTTTACCACAACTGCAGTGCTTCTTTCTTTCTGATGGCTTTCCAGTGGCTGGAAAGTGTGTTTCTTTATTGTGACTGCATGCTTTCTAGCCAGTTCATTAAGCTGATCACTCAATCAAACTAAATTAATGGCTTCTTTTATTGTTCCTCTTTAAATGAGTTTCAGGTTGAAGACAGGCCCTCCAGGTCAATTTCTTTCTTTCTTTTTTTTTTTAAGAAAAAGTAAAATGAAAAAAATTCTGATATAATTTCAAGGTAGAATGGTGAAAAAAAAGATAATGAGCTATTTAATTTGTCTACAATGCCTAGATAATTAACTTTTACCCTCCCCCCCCCCCCACAGTTTCTTTTCCATTTAGGATTTTTCTAGATAACTGCTTAAACATTCACTTCAAACTCCATGTACATCTAACCTCAGGCTTTTATGCTGAATAATCAATGTCTATTTCCTCATGCTCCTTTTTAAGGGCGCGTGTTAAACCAAACACCAACTACTTGCTGTCCAGTTGATTTTGAACTCATGACAAGTGTGCTTCTCAGAGTAAACTGTGCTATCTAGGGTCCAATGATCAATTTTGCCAAAAGAGATTGCCAGGACTTTCTTCTGAGAATCTCATGGGTGGACTCACATATCCCAGTTTTCATTTTTAACACTCGAATGTGTCAATTGTTTTTAGATCAAAACATTTACTTTCCTTGAGTTGATTCTGACTCATATTGACTCTCCCTAGGAATTCTCAGACTGTAAATCTTTAGGCCAGTAGACACCCTCCTCCTGTCTTTCTTGCCTACTTTCAAACAAGTGCTTCCTAATTGTAAAATTATGCCCTTTGCCTTCAAAATCCCCTCTACTTTCCTTCTGTATCCTTTGCTTATCGCCTGTATGTTCACTCTGTTCTTTTAGTACATCTTTAGGATTTCTTTATTGTGTATTGAGAAAACACCTTAAAAATATATGCTGAGTATATCCAACATGTTTTATCTTGCAAAGCATTTACAAATAAACTCATCAAACTTCATGGAAAAAAGACATCATCTTAGATAAAGAAGCAGATTGAAAGGAAATTTAAATCAAGGAAAATGTATGTATAAAAATGACCCAGGAATCTTGTTAAATAATAGATTCTATATCATTTTACTAGGGTGTAAATATCAATTCTCAGCAAGAGGTCAAACCAGCGTGAACTGGTTCAAAGTCCTAGGAAAACAGAGTAATTCAGCTTTGTTTCAGTGAAGTAGGACTCTTTCCTATAGCCAAGGTACTCTAGGTTTTGAGCCAAAGTAATTAGCTTCTAATTGGACATAATTTTACCAGGGACTTGCTATGTGAATTTCACCGGCCAATTGTTCTTCAGAGTTTCAAAGTGACTTGTCTATGTTGTTGGATGTCATTGAGTTGATTTCGACTCATGGCAACCCTAGGTGTTGTGTGTGTGAGAAAGTTGACTGCTCTCTTGGGTTTTCGGTTGTAATCTTGACAGAAGTAGATTGCCAGGTTTATCTTCAGAGTGTTACTAAGTTAGTGCAACAAGTCACCACCTTGTGGGCTAGCAGAAAAGCCTACCACAGATAGTTGGATGAAATAAAACTAAATAATAGTGCATTCACTTATATGAAATACTAGTAGGAACACTAACATCTCTGATGCCAGCCTAGTCACTGACACTTCCCTTAATACAGTGCTTTTTCATTTTCAAAGACATTTTCATAAACATTTCCTTTGATCCCAGGATTTTAATAGTTCTCAGCCCTGGTTGTGTATTCTTTTCACTTGGGAGTTAATAAGGAAGCAACAATAATGATAAGAAACAAAATTAATTATGTCTGCACTCCATCTCAGACTGTTTAATTCAGCATCTCTAGTGATGGAACTTGGGTACTGGTGATTTTTATAAAGTTCCTTACCTGATTCTAATGTACAGTTAAGATTGAGAGTACTGACTATTTTGAAGCCAGATGTCCTAATTTCCTTGATGGGTGAAATAAGGTGTATAGTAGTTAATTTTCTTGTCAGAGAATATAAGGTGTAGATTACCCAATCTATATTGCTGAGCAAATAATCTAATAATGTGGACTACTTGAAGAATAACATATCAAGTCTGGAGAAACTGTTACAAACAACCAGAAAGCACAACCTTGTTTGCTGAAACTAAAGAGTACTTGAAGCCCTTATTGAAGAAGATCAAAGACTATAGCACAACACAAAACTTTCAGTATAGATGACATTTCCATAGAAAGAAAATAAAACCCCTCACAACTGGACTAGTAAGATATGTTGAAGTTGTCAAGGATTTCATTTTACGTGCCTTGACAACCAATGCCTAGGGAAGCAGCAGTCAAGTGATGGATTACATTGGACCAACCTGCTGCAAAAGTCCTCTGTAAAGTGTTAAAGCACACAAGTGTCCCTTCAAAGACTACAATGTACCTGACCCATGCCTCAATTGTCTCACGTGTATGTAAAATCTGTACAACTAATAAGAATGATTTGAAGACCATTGATGCATTTGAATGATGGCATTGATGCAGGATATTGAAAGTACTATCAGCTGCCAGAACAATGACCAAATCTACTTTGGAAGGGGTATAGCTATAATGTTTCTTAGAAATCAGAAAGGGGAGACTTTGTCTCAAATACTTTGTA
>PVJH01036061.1:0-19127 GCA_004026705.1 Nesogale talazaci | reverse complement strand
GTTGGGGAACCATTGTGTGGAAGGAGGCTGACTTCAGGGAGGTCATTCTTGCCCGTGGGGTCCCACACCTGCAAGAGAGTGGACGCGTGGAACCGTGACCACGGGGCTTTGTGGGTACTGATCTCTGCTGTCCCCCGCTGACATGAGGACCGAGGTCCAGCCTCCAGATTTTCCAGTTTAGGACATTTTTTCCCCTGTAACAACCAAGAGTCAACTCTGAAATTCCAGAGAGGTGTTCCTCCGGGCAGCTACAATGTCTCAACTGGGAAAGAAGCAGTGCCTGCCCTGGAAATGACTCCTTTTCTCTCCACCACCACCCGGGGTTGGGGGTGCCATGGGGGGCATCTCTGCTTTCCTTCCCTCCCTATCTCCTGAGCGGAATTTCTGGATCTATAGTTTGGGCGGGGGGGAGGGGGAATGGGGCCAGGACCTGGGGGTATTGTGGGTGTTGAAGCATCTAGTCAATCCAACCTCCCGGGCAGTGTTGGCACCATCAGACTGGTGTTGGGCCTGGAGCCTGGGCTGGAGCAGTAGGGAGACACGCACTCCCCGTGAGGTGTACGTGTGCTCCTTTGTTTGGCATGGGATAGGAAGATTTCCTGGGGGTCGGGGGGACCACTGACAATGAGGATTTTGGAGAGGAGAGAAGCAGCACAGTGACCACTCCGGTAGCCAGTTTGCCAGCAGGGTTGTGGTGGGGGATGGACACAAAGGCTCGGGATGTGGCCTGAGACAGCAAGAAGACGACAGGGCTGAGAAGGATGGGTGCCCGGAGTGCATTTTGACCCTGCTGGGGGCAAGTGTCAGTGCGTCCAGGTGTGGGCCAGCCAGAGGCCCCTCAGAAGGAAGACACGGCATCTTCTTCTGACACACCTGTGTGGTTCCCCACGTGGGGGGTCATGACGACCAAAGGACCAGGTGAATCTGAGAGCTTTGACCATCGGACTGCATGTAGCCTTTATCCAGTGAAGAGCTGGAAGCAGCTGGAAGAGACAGAGAAGGGGTCCAGTTAGAAGGAGAATTGCATCTCCCATCTGCTGCAGTTTGCCTGTGAGAAGCAGATGGCCTCATGCCAGATGCACTGGCTAGGTCCCCTGCCACCGTGAACTATACAAGAAGGGCAGTTCTCCTGTGTTAGTCTACACAGACCAGAGAAAGAAATTCATGGACACTCATATGTGTGTCGGAAAGAGCTTGAATGCAAGAGTACTTGAATTTGAGAAAACATCTAGGCCCAGTCCAGATCAAGTCCATAAGTCTGATATATGTCTGATACCAATCTATAAATTCCTCTTCAGACTCATGAAACACATGCAATGAAGTCAAACGCAGAAAGTCTTGTGGATCCAGTGGCGGTGGAAGCATCTCAGCATTGGCAGGGGACTCTAGGTGGCTTCTCCAGCTCCAGGGCTCTAGCGTCGCTCCAGGCATCTTCTCAACAGGAATGTCTCGCAGGGAGTGGGTCTATGTCCCGACTCCAGTGAGCTATGTATCTCCTTTATGCCTCCATACGAGGTCATCAAGCTGTGACCTGACTCACAGGCTAGACACCACCCCTTCACTCTTAAGTCTCTATCACAAGTGGCCAGCCTCCGATACCCACAACGCGGGTCCAACAGGTGCAGTTGTGCATCGATAATTATTATTTATTATAAAAACCTATAGAGAGCATGAGAGAGAGAAAGGAACAATAAGAGTCAGACATATATCATTTCATGGTACGTGCTCACCTCCGCCCTGCTTGATGGTCCATGTGGAGAGAGAGAGTGGGGGAAGGGATTACATGATGAGGGAGAATGTCTCCATTGAGGGCCAGGAGACAGGCAGGAGCGAGAGCAAGAACTTTAATTTTTCTCGTATAAATAACCTTCTCGGGGATATCTGAACCCTGCTGTTACTGTCAGCGGAATGTCACAGGAGAGGGCTGTCTTAAGGGCTATATGGTGATAAGGGGAGTGGTCTTAGGGGTGCTTACCGTGACTATGAGAAGTGGGAAATGATAAGACCAGACCTTGGACCTCTGGGGGTAGATAAACAGTTCTTCAGGTTAGGAGCAATTGACCATGGCTCTTGAATCCCGCCCACAGGCTTCAAGGGAAGCGAGCCATCATCCTAACAGCAGGGGAGTTAGCTCTGTTGTGAGACAACACAAAGGCCTTAAATGGAAACCACAGGGATTACAGCTAACTTAACTTCCATATCAAATGCTGGTAAACAGTTTGCTTAATATTTTGGAGTATAATAATTGTGGGAAAGTTCTGTCTTTGTCCCACAAGTCTCAGGTTGACAGCAGCGTATGTAATAACGCAGGGTCAACGTTGAAATTCCTTCCTGCTTTTTGTCCTGTGGGTCAGGAGCTCAACCTGCTTTCCGCAGACCATACAGAGTGTATGGAGAGCTAGAGGAGAAAAATTCTGTTTTTCAGTTTTCCTTTTTTCCCTTTTTCCTCCAGTTTGTCTCTTACCCTTTGTCTCTAGGGATCTCAATAGCATTCTTCCTTTTGTTTGCTCAGTTCCCAAAGAAGTGTTAGGGGGGCCAGCTCCACTCCCAGGCAGGGACCTGGCCCTGGCTGGAGACCAAGAGAACAATCAGGACTATGGTCTGTTTTACTTTTGCTGCGTAGGGATGCTGAATGGGTTATAAGGATGACAAAATCTGTCTAGCACAGGATTCCTTGGAGAAATTTCGAGAACAATGAGAGAACGTAGCATTGCCCTGCTTGCAGGAAGGTAAGAACTTGTGGGGGAGCGAGCATAGAAAAGAAACAGATTTTAATGTTAGGCTGACACAAGTTTTTATACACATCAGTGATTAAAATAATTGCCTTTTTAAAAAAAATTATGAAAAAGGCTCTCAGGGGCCCTGTGAAATGCCAGCTTCTGTTCCTTGCAGTTGGTTGGTTCTCTGGAGTTACCAGGGGGCACCTTGTTCTCCCTGGGGGGCCTGTGGCAGGAGGTGACCGCCCTGCCCTCTCTTTGCCATCCTGTCTGGGTTGAGGGCCTTGGGGCGCCTCTGCCCTATCCTGCTCCTCCATCTGGCACCAGGACTTGGTGCTGTGCTCCACACCGCAGCTTGTTGCATTTACTTTAAAAAAAGTGACACCTGTCTGACACAAGCCAAAGGCATGATGGGGGCTTCAGAGAGGGTGGGGCAGCAAAGAAACTGGGGACCCGCGTCGCAGATTTCCTGTCTGTTAGGCTCCAAGTGGTTGGTCCAAGTGGTTCGTGTGCTGGCTGCTAACTCGGAGGTTCCCAGGAAGCGAGGCCGGGCAGTTTGAGAGAGCAGCCACTGGAACTCTGTTGGAGCTGGGGTCTGCTCTCTACCCAGGTCACTGTGGGTCCCAGTCCACTTGACAGCAGCTGGCTTTTCCTAGAACCAGGCTCCCCTCTGGTGCAGGACTGTCAGCAAGCACTGCCTCTGAGGACCCCACTGAATACAGGGAACTGTGGGCTGGACCACTCACCAGCGTCCACGGTGATAGGGACGGAAATCCTCTTGTGAGCACAAAGATGGTGACCTGAGCGGGTGAATGACGGCACTCTCCTTTCAAAGCTGGTGCTCTGGACCAAAGGGCTGTGCACGGCCAGGAGAGGCACTTCCCATTAGCCTCACCCTGCCCTGCCCCCCCCACCCCCCATCCTCTCTGGCTGCTGCCACCTCATCCTGGGCTTTTGCTGGGGCTCTGAGAGCTCTGGTCCTGCTGTCACTGTTGGTCTTGCTGCCTCCTAAGAACCGTCGCACCCACTCTTGGTCTTGGCCAAAATGTGGGTGCAAGATCTTAGCTAGGAGAAGGCAACGAGCATTCACGATTCAAACCAAACCGAAATAAATGGGGAAATAAATGAACCGAACAGAACCAGAGTGAAAAGAGCAGCACAAACCTCTTCCCCCCAAAAGGCGCAGGGGTGTGTGTGTGTGTGTGTGTCTCTCTCTCTCTCTGCCCTGGTCCTGGTTTGCTCACTCATGCTTCACGTGGAAGGAGCCTGGAACACGGGGACTCTCTGCCCACCCTTCCCAGGCAGAATTACTGCAGTGCTGCCTTTGACAGAAGGGAGACCTCCCTGTCCAGCCCGCTGTCCATTGTGCACCTTCTCTCTGCTCCCTGTAGATATATTTCCAATTTCCAGACAACTCCCACTACAGTGGGCATCATTTTGTGCCCACTCTGTGCCCCACAAATGCTCCAATGGGTGCCACCCACAAAGGCACCGTCTGTCTGCATGCCAGATCGCCCACACTCGCTTTGTGGGCGTGCTTCTGGGGAGATGGTTAAAACCCGACTTTGGGTGTGATGATCTACTTCCTTGACGTGCTCTCAATTGCCTGGCTGGCAGGCTAGATGAACTGGGGTAGAACGATTATTTTAAAATCAAAATCCAAAATCATAATTTGAATGATCTTGGAGCAAGATTTTCCTGAACAAACAAATAAATTAAGAGATGTAACCGCTGTTGAATGGCAGGGGCTATTTGAAAAGATTCCCTCTGAGTGGGGAAGATGACCCTCTATGGCTGGGGGCAGGGCAAGAAGCGTGGTTTGGCCAGGCCTCTCAGCTAATGATGTGGCACTCAAGTAAACAGCAGCCTAATGGACTTCCCAGACACGTGAAATTTAGCAGCTGTTGCAAACAGCAGTGAGCACAGGGATTTAAAAAAAAATTGCAGAGGAAGAGAGAAAGGAAGAGGGAAGAGAGGGGGAGGGGCCCAGCAAGGCGAGCAGGAAGTGACAGGATGAGACAGAGTGTTTGGGATCCTCTCCGCGGGACTGCAAATGCATGTGTCCCAGGATCCCATCTGGAATGACAGCCACTCCGATGAGGCCCTCAGGGGCATCAAGGGCCGCCCCACCCCTCACCCCAGAAACTGGGTTTCTCTGCATCTGGCTGTGTGCAAAGGTGGGCACAGTGGCCGTGACTGAGTCAAGGTGGTTGCATTCCCCATCCCCCTTTCTTGAGATCATTGGCATCCACGAACTGGAGAACTCACTTTCTCCGTGACTATCAAGCCCATCTCTGACCCAGAGTAACCCGACAGGACAGAGCAGAACTGCCCCATTGGGTGTTCAAGGCTGTCTGTCTCCATAGAGGCAGATGCCACAGCTTTCTCCTCCTGAGAAGCCAACGGGTTTGAACTGCTAACCTTTCTGTTAAGTCTGGCGCTTAGCCACAAGCCTATTCACCTTGAGTCATAAGAAGCCCACCACGGACCCTTGGTTCCTCATGTGTTAAAACATATGTATTATCAGGGGAGGGGCATCAAATTATGACTTGTCAGCTAATTGCAAGCTTCTGTAATAACTGGCCCCTGGTTTATCATTATAAGCTTCCTGCAGGTCTATTTTTTTTTTTAGGTGCCCTCTACCCAGGCAACTCACAGCTCAGTGATGCTTCCCTTCTGTTTGGAAGCTGCACCTCATGCCCTTTACCGCCTACCCATCCTTCTCCCTGCCTGGCTATTTATACTTGGCAGTCAGAGAAGGGGCTTCCCCCAATCCTCAACGATGTCATTTCCCTCCCCCGCTTGCCCCGGAAGCCCCTTGCACGTCTGTGGTGGCCTTTACCTCACCGCCTTCCTAGTATCTGCTGCCTTATCTGCCTTTCCAGAGTTTAAGAATTGAGGGTACAGGAGCAGCAGGGCCTGCTTTGATTGTGTTTCCCACCCCCACCACCCCCTCCTGTCACCTCCAGCCCTTGAAATAGTTCTACTGATACTGTCAGGACCCAGTAAAGGCTGGCTGAGCGAGAAGATGAGTTAGTTCATCATGAATTAAAAGATGCAGGGCTTAGGGGACTGCAAACCCGAGTCATAAGGTGCTGTTATCCAAGAAACAGAGTGAATGTTGGTGAGGAGACTGGACCCTCGGGCTCTGCTGGGGGGAATGGGAGAGGGTATAGCTGCTGTGTAGTACAGAGCTTGGAGTTTCCTCAGGAAGTCAGACATAGAGTGGCCCAGCCACCCTCCTCTTAGGTCTCTACCCCAGGCTTAGAGACCCACTAGCCCGGCAGTGTTTACTGCAGCCAGATTCACACACAGCCCACGTGACCACCCGCTATCAGATGGGCGTGCCACACCGCTGCCTGCACATACTGACCCCTGGGCCATCGAGACAAGTGACACGCTGACCCCTGCTGTGACATGGATGTAGTGTGAAGACGTTGTGCTGAGCGACATAGGCTGAACACACAAGAACAAACGCACGGTGCCTTGATTCTGAACTCTCTGCAGCAGGCAGATGCATAGAGACTGACTTTTATTAGTGGCCCCCAGGGCCTGGGGGTGGCAGGATGAGGGATTACTGTGTATGGAGTCCACGTTTCTGCGTGGAAGGATTATTAAAAAACAAAACTAAAACTGTTGAACACTAATAGCAATCATGTCTACTGAATATTGTGACTATCATTGAAGCCCCAGGTCTGGATTGTACATGCGAAAGCGGTTACAGCAGGACATCCCGTTACATTGCATCATGCGGCTGTTAGATCCCATCGGGTTACATACACACTCCCAGAGGGGTTCTAGGCTGTCATCTTCACGGGGGCAGATTTCCCCCAGAGCCTCTGTGGCGGTCACACCTCCAGCCTTTTCGGTTCAAAGCTGAGCACCTCCCTGTCGCACTACCAGGGCGACTCATATCTAGTTTACTACCCACTCAAACCAAGCTCACTGCCAGCAAGCCCAGGCGGACTCCTGGGGACCTGATCGGACAGAGTAGAACAGGCCACTGTGAGCTGCCGAGATTGTAACTTTTTACAGACTGGAAAGCTCTGTCTTTCTCCTGTGCAGCGGCTGGTGGTATCAAACTGCCAGCCTGTCAGGTGATAGCCCAGTGTGTAAACACGGCACCACCAGGACTGCTCATTGTATAGGCGGCATGGCCACACTTATGGGGGTGCAAGGCTGGTGGACTGACTGGTCAGTGGCAGACTCTGTGTCTTGGCAGGTGCGGCTCCTTTCCTGGACATAGGCACAGCTTGATTTGGCTTTGGGGACCACGTAAAGCCGATCTCAAGGACGCTGGTCGTGTAACTTATGGCGCTGGAGGATTTCAGAAGGAGATCAGAGGGCAGGCTGGCTGCAGTCCAGTAAGGGGCAGGGTGTTCAAGGTATGAAACAGAATCCTCAGAAAAGAAGGAGTACCTTGAGGGAGGACAGTGCTGTCCCTGCCAACTGGAGTCGAAGGTGTGAAGTGGAAACACCCCCTTAGGATAGACCCTGGCAGGGACCAGGGCAGCTGTCGGGAGGAAGTCAAGGTCCTGGTCAACCACCGCCCCAATCACACCCACTTAAAATACACAATAGAAATACTGTGTAGAAATAGAAGCATGGTATGAACAGTGTATATAAATATGGTGTAAAAATATAAAATGCACCGGACTCTCCTAAAGATTAAATACCTTATCGACTTGTGTATAAGATGAGTTTTTCAGCACATTTTCTAATGCAGTTTTTGTGGTCCAATTAGGTGCCTTGGCTGATATTCAGGTTGACTTATACTTGAGCATATATGTACTTATGCACATCAAAAGATTTTACCAAACAAAAAGAAAGAATCTACAGAATGCGGGGGGAAAATCTATAGGCATGTCTGACAAAGGTCTGGCCTATAAATTGTGTAGAAAACTTCAACCACTCAACCATAAAAAGAAAATCAATCCAGTTTTTAAAAAATGGGCGAAAGACACGACCAGATGCTCACGAAAGAGGATACCTAGCCAACGTACATGAGAAGATGCTTGCCTCATGGGCCATCAGAAAGCCGCAAATCACCTCACCTCTGCCAAAAATGACAGTGATTAAATATGAAAGCAAACACAACACTATTCAACAACCAATGCCGGTGAGATTGTGGGGAAATTGGAACTCTCAAACATGGCTGGTCACAGTCTCAAATTGTGCAACCACTGTGAAAAAGAACATGACATTTCCTCAACAATCGAGAGAGAGAAATCCCTTACGATCCAAACCACCCGACTGCGAGGTCCATACCCCGGGACCAAACAGCAGTGACCCCAGAGACATGTGATTACCCATGTTCACGGCAGCATTGTTCACAGCAGTTGAGTGGGGAAAAACAAGTGTCCATCAGGGAATGAATGGATTAGCAAATGCAACACACAGGTACAGCAGAAGGCTTTATGAGAACCAGAAATCCAGGAAGCGTCTTGTGACTTGTAGGAACCTGGAAGACGTGCTGACTGAAATAGGTCTATCACAAAGAGGACACGTATTTTATCGTCCCAGTATGCTCAAAAGTCAGGAATAGGTCTATACATAGAAAACAGTGTTCTTTAATGATTCCCAGCCATGGGAGTGGAGGGGTGGGGAGTCATTTTCTACATCGTACACGTGTCCTGTTTAATGATAGCAAAGGCAGCTAGAGCCGATGTCAGCACAGCTGGACCGTGGTAAATGAAGATATTCTGAAGGTGATCATTTGAACAGAACCAGGGGATGCCACGAGGGTTGAAACTGGCAGCGGTGTGCACATAGGGCTCTGGGTTTCCATGACATGCATTCCATCCAGGATACTGCTCAAATCCCCTGATAAGCAGGACTATATGAAGAAGAGTATGGCACCAGGGCTAGAAGAAGACCCATTAACAACTAGCAATAGGCAGGTGACACAAGCTTGCTTGCTCTAAGTGAAGAAGACTTGAAGCATTTACTGGTGAAGATCAAGCAGACAAACAAAACCAGCCTTTATTATGGCTTACACTTTAGCATTAAAAAAACTGAGGGCCTAAGTGGAGGGAGGATGTTTCAGGGATGATGATGGCAACAGGAGTTCAAATATGGTATGTAGACAATTGATGTCTGTATTGATCATGATGGGGGGTTATATCAGCCCCCAATAAAATGATTTATTACTACTACTACTAAAAAAACCCCAAAGTCCTCAAAACTGGACCAGTGAGCAACATCACGATAAGTGGGAGAAAAGTTGAAGTTGTCAAGCATCCACAGTTAACGTTCATGGCATCAGCAGTCAAGAAATAAAAGGACACGTTGCATTGGGAAAATAAGACCTTGTTTCAGCGTTAGATTTTGCAATTTTTTTTTTTTTTGCATGAGGGAGAACTAGTGTTGTGTCCCTTCTCCTGTGTTGGAGCCCACAATGCCATGAGCCTTCCTCTCCAAGCCTCCTCTCTTCAGGAGTGCAGTGTTCTTAACCCGTGGGTCAAGAAGGACCCTTTTACAGGGGTTGCCAGAATTGCAACAGTTGCAAAGTGACAGTGATGAAGTAGCAACAAAAATAATGTTACAGTTGGGGGTCCCACCACATGAGGAACTGTATGACAGGGTCACGGTACTAGGAAGGTTGAGAGCCACTGCCGGTGGGAGGGCCTGTTGGGAATCTCACAGCACTGCATTGGGAAGACAAACACAGGGCTGATTCTCTGTTGATTTTCTCCTGTTGTCCTAAAAAGAAAACTCCACTTGTCCTTGTAACGATTCTTTCCTAGACCATTTATTTTGTTTTGCTTTTTAAAAAGACAATAATGGGGCTTCTGGCACATTCTTTAGAAAACTATCTTCGGCGCTGCAACCCGTTCTCTCGCCACCCAAAAATTCATACTTTCATCCATATGCTCACAGTAGATAAAGCAAAGACAGCTTGCTTTATAGTATAAGCGTTAAAATGATGAATCTGTCTCTGATTTTCAAATGAATAGAGTAATACAAACTTAAATTACATCTGGGTTAGGAGACATTCTTTCTTTCTTTGAAAATCATTTTTATTGGGGGCTAGTATAATTCTTATCACAATCCATCCATCCATCCATTGTGTCAAGCACATTTGTACCTTTGTTGCCTTCATCATTCTCAAAACATTTGCTTTCTACTTAAACCCTTGGTATCTGCTCCTAATTTCCCCCTTCCCTCCCTGTTTCATCCTCCCTCATGAACTCTTGATAATTTATAATTATTATTGTCATATCTTACACTGTTCGATGTCTTCCTTCATCCACTTCCCTGTTGTCCGTCCCCCAGGGAGGAGGTTATATGTAGATCGTTATAATGTTCCCCCTTTCAACCCCATCTTCCCTTCACCCTCTTGGTATCCCCACTCTTGCCACTGGACCTGACGGGATCATCTATCCTTGATGCCCCATATTTCTGGTCCTATCTGTACTAGTTTGCATCCTCTTATTTATCCAGCTTTGCAAGGTAGAATTGGGATCATGATAGTGGGGGGTATGTGTGAAGCATTGAAGAACTAGAGGAAAGTTATATGTTTCATCATTTCTACACTGTACCCTGATTGGTTTGTCTCCTTCCCGTGAAACTTCTGTAAAGGGCATGTCTGTTATCTACAGGTGGGCTTTGGGCCCCTAGTCTGCACTTCCTCTCATTTACAATGATATGGTTTTTAGTTCATTGATGCCTGATACCTGATTTCTTTGACACTTCATGGTCACACAGGCTGGTGTGCTTCTTCCATGGGGACTCTGTTGCTTCTGAGTTAGATGGCTGCTTGTTTGCCTTCAAACCTTTAAGAGCCCAGATGCTGTATCTTTTGGTAACGGGGCACCATCAGCTTTCTGCACTACATTGCTAATGCACACATTTGTCTTCAGTGATCGTCTCGGGAAGGTGAACGTGATGAAATGCCAGTGTAATAGAACAAAGTGTTCTTGCATTGAGGAAGTATTTGAGTGGAGGCCCAATTCTTTCTTTTAGAGGAGGCATTATTTCTGACAATATGATTATCCCTTCTTTCTCTTCTTTCCACTCACTCATCTACCTACCTATGCAGCTAGCCATCTAATTATCCATCCATTTCCCTATGAATCAAGCATTCAGTGAGCAACTCCTTGGGCAAAGAACTCATGGTGAGATGTAACTGTATCAAGGAAAGACTCATTAACATCAGAGAAGCCCTGGAAGTGGTAGGTTATGGCTTGTGGCACAACTATTTTATTTCCACTTACATTTCCTTATTGTTTCTAGAATTAACTATGGAAACAACATTGCATGTACCTCTTCAGTGAAGGATATACTTCACGGACACAACTGGCTTCATATGTAGTATGATTTTCTGGTTTGTAGCTTATTTGTTTTTCATTTTATCCCCCATTCTGTGAAGACTCTACCTGCGGACTGTATCCCTCTCTCATCAGAGACTAGGCAGCAAGAAAGGGATAGGTGGGGAGCGCTAAACCTTTCCATTGGCTGTTTGTTTGCTAATCTGCATAGAGACTAGATCAGTCCTCAGAATTGAAGGTGGCATTCTGGTCCAAAGTGTGACTTTGGGGTATTTGAATTTTCCTTGGCTTCAGGGTATGGTGGCATGACCTTTGCTATTGAACTCTCTTGATTCCCCAAAACCAGCCCTTCCAAGAGCTCTGTGTGATGGTCTTGGCCAATATCTGAAGCCCCTCATTGAAACAGGTCCACCCCAATACGAGTCGCATAGAATTATCATGAAGGTGAAGTGACTTCCTCCGGACCTGGCAGGTCTGCATGGCCCGGTGGGGGGCATCCATCTCCAGCCTCTGTTTCCAAAGGTCACTTTGTAGCATTTTTACCTGAATGCTAGCTTTCGGGAGGAACCCTCGTGGTGACCCAATAAACAGCTAATCACAAGGCTAGCCATTGGAAACCACCAGCTACTCCCGGGTGAAAGATGCGGCTTTAAGTGATAACCTACAGTCTCTGAAGCCCACAGGGTCAGTTCTCCCATGTCCTCTGGGGTGCCTGTGAATCAGAATCTCCTCGATGGCAGTGACCTTGAGTTTCTGACTTCAGGCCTCTATGACCTTGTGCAGTGCCATACCTGACGATTCTGTGGGCGCTCCTTCATGTGTCATTATGGAGCTACAGAAAAGGCGCCTCGGGAAGACCTGTGCTCTTTCTTGACGTTGCCATCGCCCGTCTCTCATTGCCCTCTAGTCCGTGCTGGCTCAGCGTGACCCCTGGGGGTTTCTGAGATGACTGCCGTTTATGGGAACAGAAAGTCCAGGCCTTCTCCTATGAACCTGCCGGTGGTTTTGAATTGCTGACCAGGGGGAATCGCTGCCCGAGTCATCACCAGGACACCACCAGGGCCCCTGACTGGTACTCTTGGCCCCATTTCATTCCCTCTTTGCCCATCGGGCAGTTGAAAGCCTGGAAGGGCCCTGTTTCCCCCCGAGGTAGACAAGAGGTCTAGGCATGATTGCAGAGGTGGAGTAGCTTAAGAAGTCTGCTGTTGGAGCCACTAGCTCTGGCGGGATAGTAGTCATGTGTTGGCCTGTTAACTGCAAGGTCAGCAGTTCTCAGCCACTGACCGCTCTGAGGGAGAAGGATCAGAATTTTCACTCCTGGAGCCGTTCGTCTTGGACGTCCATAGGGGCAGTTCGACTGTGCTCTCTAAAACCTCTGTGAGTGGGCAACGGACCCGGTGACGGAGTTTGTGTCTTAGAGCTGTTGTGTTGGTGCCCGTCAGGATGATTCTGGCACCAGGGCCCCAGTGTGGCAGAGGGGGAGCGTCCTGTGAGCTTTATGCGAGTGGGTTGCCAGGCCTTGCTCCTGGGGTGCAGTTGGTTGGACTGTTTTTTGTTTTTTTTTTTTAGGAGAACAGTCTAGCACTTAAAAAGGGTTCTTTCAGGCATTTTTTTTTTGTGTGTGTGTGGCATCACTGCCCTGGTGAGAGTAGGAAGCCCAGCCTTGCTCCTGGAGAGCTGTTGCTGGATTTGAACCGTCAACCCTGTGGGCCGCAGTCCTGCACACAACCACTATGCCACCAGGACTCAGCCTCTTTCAGGGATCCTTTTGAGAAGTTCCAGAATTGCCAATGTCAGTCATTTATCATCAGCAGTGTTTGGAGGTACCAAAATCAGGTTGTGGTTCCTTGTGCAGCATCAATTGTTGGAAGTGTGCCTTTCATCCCCGCGTGGGAAGCATACTCATCTGGGGATCCGATGTGTCTCTGCACTTGTAAGACACCGTTCCATCGTGGGGAAAAGCCGCAACCTTTCTATCCCCTGCTGAAGACTCTCGGTGCGGGCCCATTTGGCTCAGATCCTCCAAACTCAATTCACCTTTGGGCCGAGGCCAGGCGTGGAAAGTTTCAGCTGGAGACGGTGGTTTGTCAGAAAGCCTCGGTGTGAAAGCGCCCGGCGAAGGAGGCCGCTGCTTGGTCCAGCCACACCGTCCCCATCTGCCACATAGGCCAGCTCACCCCAGGTGGAGGCGACAGGCTCTGTGGAAGGAGAGGAACATGCTGAAGGATCAGGAATGCCCGCTTTTGTTCACTGTCAGCCCAGGCTCGAGGTTTGGGTGTCTGGAGCGATGAGGCAGACTGGCTTTCCCTGTGTGGGTTGAAGAGCATTTGACTGTGTGACGATTCCTCGCCACTGAACATCCCCTCATCGACACAAGGGCGGTATAGGTGGCTTTACCAGGCAGCATTCCTCTAATCCGTGGCATGTCCAAAAGGTGCTTATTTTCAGGTCACCTCCCGCTGACCTGATTAAGCCTTCTGTCTTGCCTTGGAGCCCAGGATAATGACATTATCTGGCACTGTGACTGGTGGGATCCCAGGGGCTGTTTGAAGCCAGTTCTGAGCCAGAGTTCCTGGCGGGCTTTTGTCACCCTCCTTAAATGTCCACCCTGGAGCTCTGTGTCTGGCCGTGTGGTCTCCCTTCATCCCGTCCCCCAGTTCATCCTAGAAGATCAGGGACCCTGAGTGTTCCCATTGTGGGAGACCTAGAAACTATCTCTACTGGGGCTTTTACCTGAACAGGACCATGTCTGGGTGAAAGCTGGGGGGTGGGGGCTTGATGACATGGCGAGAAGGTGCTGAGGGGACCAGCAGCACTCTGAGTGGACAGTGGAGTAGAAGGACCCAGACCGGAGAGGTTGGGCCTGACAGCTGCAGGCATCGTTGCCAGAAGAAAGGGGCTCAGGAGCGAAATATCATCAGGATGCCTCTCGACTCTCAGTGGAAACATTTTTCTTTTTCTTTTTCCCTTTGTTGCGCGTTTGCACGATCATGATGTTGATGAGAAAACAAGGCTCCCCAAATGCCCTGCTAGTCTCTCTTCTCATCTCCTCTTTTCCTCCCCCTGCATCTTACTTGCCCTGCTTGGGGCCTCATTTGGGGGTTCCAGGAGGTGAGCGGAGCCTGGGGCTGGCCTTGGGGGACTGCTCCCTGGACAACAGGGCTCCCCTTTTGTAGAACTCAGCCTGGAACCCCCAAGGGGCTTAGCTCTGGCTTCCACTTGAAATGAATTCACAGTTTGCACACATGACCACTGTCACCGTCTCTGGCCTTTCCTTGCAGTGGTAGCTGGTCTCCTGTTTGCCCTGAGGTCGAATTTTGTGTGGGCCGGAGGACAGGCTGGCCCTGCCACCACGAATTAAGTCCCTGCTGCAGGATTGTGGCAGCCCCTATCTTCCGTGCCCATGTGTCTCAGTGCTGTGGATTGATCCCAGGTGGGAGACTGATCATCACCAAGGAGGCTCGTGGGAACCAGGTGCCTTCTCATTCTGAATTCCTGTGGGGAGGAAACCGGGCACAGGGCCAGGAAGCGATTTGCCCAAGATCCCACACCAAATAAGCGATGAGAGACATATATCTGTTTGCCTTTCACAGGTCAGTGGGAAATTGAGCTGGCCTTCTCCTTTCATTTGGAAACAAAGTCATTTCTCCTGGACTCTTGCCCAGGCCTGGGACCGCTTCTGGATGTGAAGGTGTAAGACAAGAGGACCCCCACCCCTTGCCCCCTGCAGGCCCCACTTCCAAAAGCTGCCCTCTAGGGACCGCCAGAGTTTATAGGCAGGTGAGGGTCAGAAGCTGCCTGGGCTCGGACCAGCCCACCCTGCGGGTCCCGACAGGCCAGGGTGGCAGCTCTCCAGCCAGCCGAGGACTGGCTGCTTGTAGTCTTCCTGGGTGGAGGCCAGAAGCCTAATGTGGTGGAAGATGCCCCAGATCCAACAGACCCTGGCTTCTGCGCCAGTCTCTCCGCCAGCCAGCGATGTGACTTTAGGCCCTCCTTGGCCTCCAGTATAGGAGGAGGGTGTGGGCTACATGATCTTGAGTGTTTTTCGGTGTGACCGTTGAAGGCTTCGGTGTAGAAGACGCCCTGGAAGTTTCTTCCATTCTTGGGTCACGCTTTGCCATCCCATGGTGCTGGGCTGTGACCTCTGCCTTAGACTAAGTGATGCAGAACGCCACTTTCATTCTCCTCATAGTCCTTACTCAGTGACTTTTGATTTTTTTTTGTCTCTGGATTCTTTTCAAGAAATACAAACAGCTTATCCTCAGCGCCTACTTCCATTCATCTGATCTGATGGTAGTGAGGCCTGTGGACACATTTATAATACTGCCTATGTGCTGGGCACTGTTCTCAGAGCGATGCATCCTGATAATCACCGGTGCAGTCGTTATCCTCCTGTGGGAGGTAAGAGAAGTGAGGCCTAGACCTAGGAGGAAACTTGCCCCACATCGCTCAGTGAGTACATCGTCATCTAAACTCCATGGTGGGTCAGTGGTTTGTGGTGGCATCGAACATTTTTCTATGGCCTTTCCAGCTTTGGTCTTGTAACTCGGACCAGATGGCTGGGTGGGTCAATGCAGATAGGGTGCTTGCGCTCCACCACAGGGATTGGACCACTTGCTAACAGTGCAGGAAAGTGTGTGGCGCCCTTGTTGGGGAGGGACATGCGAATAAGGCATGGGAACTCATGAGATTTGTCGTCCTGCTAGGCATCTAAAGAACCCTTAGAAGTACCAGGGGAAAACTGTGTCACCAAGGGAGAGGAGGAATATCCTGAGACCTTAGACTGAGAAGTTCCTAGACTTAGGAAGCAGAGAGCTGTAATGTGGAGCCAGGGAGAAGCAGTGGTGGAGAAATGGCTGCCGCCATGGTAGCATTGCTAGGAAGAGAAAGTGCCATGGACCTCCCAGGCCGTGGAAGCAAAAGACTGAGTCTTTGGCCAAAAACTGTGCTGGTCTCACCGGTACCCTGGCCATGTTTTGGTGGTACCAAAGAGCTTTGTAACATGGAGCCAGGCAGGGCAGAGGCTGGACTGGCTCAAGCAGTGGGGGTCTGGGGGGGCCACTGACCTGGGAGCATGGACAAGAACCTGTAGGGATGGAAGAAATGCTCTGTATCTTGACCCTTTCTGACCCTAAGTGCTCAATATATGCTGGTGAGCGTGTGATTTTCACCCTGTTATTAACTTTACAATAGCCTCATACAGGGGGAAAGCAAGTGCTATTGCTTTGCTAAGCAGTGGGCGAGTTGAGGCATTTGGTTGCCTCGGCTGTCCTCGGGCAGAGCCTGCAGACCAGCCCCGCGTTGGAATCGACATGAGGACAGTGGGCTTGGGTCCCTTGCTTGGGCACTTGTTTCCTTCTCACTGCTGGTGCTGCTGTCAGATCACCCACGTACTGCCTGCCCCATCCTCCCAACACTCAAATCTGATTCCCCCATCTTGCATGTCATGTCCCCAGTGGGGGGCTGGAGGGGTGGGCAGCCATGGCTGGGAAAGTCCCTCCTCCTTGGCCGGGTCTACAAGGTACTTGGTGAAGTCAGCCTGGCTGATTCTACCAGATGTTTGAAATCCGACTATACCCCTCCGGCTTCCCCCTCTGTTGGAATGGCCACTGGCTTCCTTTCCATCTGGGAGCATCCTCCGTCGAGTTCCAGCTCCGTTGACATCTCTTCCTCGCCTCTATTGACAGGGTCAGCTGCCCTCCTCTGGTGGCCGCCTGTCCTCTTGGTTCAAATACTCCCTTGTCCAGCACTGGTTCCTTTAGCGGTCACCTCCTCCAGGGCACTTCCCTTTCACAGTGTGTTGGGGCCACGTGTCATCCACCCCAGTATTCTGCCTCCTGGAGTCTAAGCCTACCGCGGGCACATGGCAAATGTTCAGAGCTTTCTGATGAATGAAGCCACCAGCACCACAACCCCACCATCCTCTCGCCCATGCAGTACTTGCCCCCTTCACGTTTTTCTCCCCATCCAAGCCTGGTGCCAACGGGCTCCCTGCCTTCTGAAAGCTGGCTGGTCTCCCATCTGTAAGTGGTACGCAGTGGGTGACAACTCTGTGACCTTGTGCACCTGGGCTCTGGGCACACATCCTCTGTGTACATCCTACCTGAGGACTGGTCTGCACCCGAGCGTGTGCACAGGTACGGATAAGACCTAAGAGCTCATGACACAGGAAATCCAGGAACAGGAATGGAGGGAGTGATACCAGGAAGGCAGGGGGAAAGTGGGGAGCGGAGGGGAGGAAGGGGGAACTGATCTCAAAGACATAGCCACACTCTCCTGTCCCATGGGGTCGAACAACAGAAACTATGGGGCAAAGGAGACAGTAGTCGGTGTAAGATATGAAGATAATAATTTATAACTTATCAAGGGGTCAGAGATTGGAGGGAGCGCCTACCAAGGGCTCAACGGGAAGTAAATATTCAGAAAATGATGGCAACATACGTAAAAATATACCTAATAAAATTGATGTATGGATTGTTGTAAGAGCCTCCAACAAAATGATATTGTAATTAAAAATACCCCCAAAACCGGTTCTCTGCAACAAAGACATTGACAGATAAGGAAGGAGGAAGGCAAAAAAAACTCAGCCTAGGGTAATAGTGTCTGCAGACGGTGTTGGGGGGGGTGGGGGAGGGTTGAGAAACAAAGCCAGCCTGGAAAAAGAGAGCGTCTCTGGAAACAGTTCTGCATTCACAGGTCTTGTGTTACATTTATAGGCTACTGTTTCAGAAGCTGGTCTGTGGTTTCCATGGAGACAAACAAACAAGCAAACAAACAACCTTCACTGCCAAGGAGTCCACTGCAATTCCTAGAGGAATCGGACAGGACAGGTTAGAAGGATTTCCGAGGCTAGATCTCCTTATGGGAGTAGAAGACTTCGTCTTGCTCCCTTTGAGTGGCTGGTGGTTTTGAACCGTTGACGTGTCCAGCCAGCAGTCCAACCATAACCCAGGACACCACTGGGTCTCATTTGGGGTTGTTGTTGATTCCATGGAGGGACCCCCATAATGACCTTCATTTGTGTACACACACACACACACACACACACACACACATGAATTTTTCATTTTAGCAAGCATTGGCTTGTAAGCTTTTCTGTTTCTTGAAACCAGAAGATGTCTCCTCTCCCTCTGTGCTCCTTTACCATGACGTAGCACTCACAGGGAAGTCAAATCACAAGGTAGAAAAATGTGTCGTAATTATTTCACGAACAAACGGAACACGTTGGCTCTGTAATTGAAGGCGTATTTAGTGAGACCCAGTCTCCTCTAAACACAGTGCCTGGTGGTGACTGTGTAGTGGCAAACAAGATAGGCATGTCCCCTGCTGTCATTGAACTGAAGGACTCAGTGGAGAGAGGGACACAATAGAAGGACACACTCTGTGGACATGGACGTGGAAGACAAGTGAGGGGAGAAGGTGCAGGGGAGCTAGAATGCCCCTTCCTGGAGGCAGGGCCAGAGAAGGCCTCTCTGTGGCAGGGGTTGTTAAGCCTTGGAGACCCCGAGGGAGAGAACATGGAAGGAGGTGGGAGGAAACCTCATGTGTCAAGGCACTGGGGCAGGAAGAAACATGGCATGTCTGAGACAACAAAACGCAGGAAAAGGACAGGCACCACCTCAGATTCATGGATGGCTCTTTTTTAATGAAAAAACACATGACACGGATGACAAACAACAATGCCTGCCTGGCTCGCTCTGCCTCTCCCTCATTTGGCTCTGGGGCAGCGAAGTACTTTCTGGCCTCAGCACTGATGATCCTGCTTAAAGAGACGACTGCCTCTACGTGTCGTGGAGCCAGGCGGGGAGGAGTGGAGGAGGGGTGGGGGCTCGCTCTCCTGAAGGTCTTTCCTGATCGCGGGAGGACGGGCTGGAGCCTGCTGGGCTGGCCTTGGAATCTCCTGAGCTCCTCACTCAGGTCGAGGGAAGGTGTTGGCCCTTGTCCCGGGAGCACTGATACCGTGTACTCCCGTGAGTCGGCCAGCCACAGGCTGTGGGTGCTTGGGGCTGAGTGCTCAACCGCAAGGCTCACCCCTTTGTCCCGGGGTGTCTCGTGCTTGCCGTTCCCTCCCAGCCTTGCCGTTTCCCTGAGACAGGCTGGAATGATTTCCTGGCAGCAAGGGAGATCGATGCGGGGGGGC
>PVJH01036060.1:0-19108 GCA_004026705.1 Nesogale talazaci | reverse complement strand
GTTCCACATTCTCTTCTGAATCCAGCCTGAATTTCTGGCAGCTCCCTGTCAATGTACTGCTGCAAGATGGATGGTCTCCAGCAAAATTTTGCTTGTATATGATATTAATGATATTGCTCTTTAATGTTTTTATTCTGTTTGGTCACTTTTCTTTGAAATGGGTCCAAATAGCGATTATCTTCTAGTCAGCTGGCCATGTTGCTGTCTTTCAAATAATTTTGCACGAAAGAGTGGGTGTTTCCAGTGTTTCATCAGCTTGTGGAAACAATGCAATTGTTACCCTGTCAATCTATGGAACTTGAATTGTTGCTAATGCCAACAGTGCCTCTTGCTTGTGCCTCTTCCTGCAGCACCCTTGGTTCTCTTGTGAAATGCTAGAATGTCGACTAGTTATTTTTGGTTCAGTGACAGTGCGTATTCTTTCCATCTTCTTTTAATGCTTCTGCATTGGCATATATTTTATCCTTAGAAACTTTCAACATTCCAACTCAAGGCTTGGATTTTTTTCAAGACAAAACTTTGCATGCGATGTTTTGCAGAAACGGGAATGATAATGTTGGTCCTATCTAAGCCAATGTCACCGGCATGCTCTCTCTTTCCACCACCTGTGGAAGCTCTACCAATTTCAAACAGTACCAGAGAATTGCCTCTGTGGGTTCCAAGTCTGTGACTCTTCGCAGGATAGAAAGCCCCATCTTTCCCTCACAGAACAACGGGTAGTTTCAAGCTGCAGACCTGGGGTGAGCTGCCTCCAGGGCTCCTGTTCTTAATAAGCCTTCCTCCGTTTTCAATGCCACACTCTTCTTCATATAGTTCAGCTTCCTTTCAGATGATTTGCTCAGCGTACATGTTCAAATCTCTACTTTGGTTAATTGACAGATTCTATTCAATGGGCTAAACCTCTCAGGCCTCAATTTCTCATCTGTTAAACTGAGAAGGCAAACATACTTACTCCCTAGGCCTGAGAAGAGCATTACATGAGATGATTCCCTTAACCACCTGTGGCATAGAGTAATTATTTGATGTACATGCCAGTTACTGTGTTTCAATCCTTTGTTGTTATTACTGAGTTCAAGCCCAAATTATCTCATATTTGACTCAAGGAGAGGCTCGGGAGACAATCCTACACCTTTTGCCACGAACCTAATGTCAGTAGGTTCTGAAGTACCGAGGAGTGATTTCACATTCCCATACCACACATGGTCAAGGTTCATGTTGTATGTTTTCTACCTGAGGCCTTGTCTTGGTAGCCCAGTTCCTTTTAAAGAAAAACCTGCAACATAGGTCTTGGACTGATTCTTACTGGGTTATATTATTTCTAGATCTTTTGGGTGGATAAAGAGAGTAATTTCCTAAAGGAAAAAACACATTACAATTTCCCAATGAAGTTTCCTATTCAAATTTAGGACTAGGGTTAACTTATCCTCATTATGTGTCTACATTGTCTTCCCCCCCAAGCTAAAATTCCAGCTCTTGATAACATCAGAATTATTATTCACAATCCTAATCTTATAAAAATCCCAGAACAATAGTACCAACACCAACAACATTACTATTAAAAGTAATTAAATATTTTCAGGGTTTTGTTGTAGTTGTGCTGCATTCCACTAGAGAAACATAACCAAGTTATTATATATTAATGCCATCTAAAATAGTACAACTCATCGAAACTACTATCATTTAATATATTCAAAAAGTTATTTTATTTTGTTTTCTATTTTTAGAAATTTCTTACTTTTACTAATATGCCCATTTATTATTAAAATATTTTGTGGCTATATATGTATCTATATGCATATTATGAGAGAGCCATGGTGCTGTAGTGGTGACACGTTGAACTGTGATCCCTAGGGTCTGCACTCCGAAAGCACCAGCAGCTCCTTGGGAGACAGACTGAGCTTCCGCCCCATAAACAGCCACAGCCTCAGAAACCCACAGAGAGTGGGTCGCTATGAGTCAGTTGATGGCAATCAGTTTGTTTTTTACACATATGTATGTCATAAAAATCAATCATTTTAGATATTTCTAAAAGTATAATTCAGGGGCAATAACTGTGCAACCATCACCTTATGGATTCCAAAATTTTCATCATCTTTGTGCTTATTTAGGAATAAATCCTTATTATTTCTCCGCTCCATCACCTGGCAACCTCTACTTTATTTTCTGTTTCTATAAGTAAGCTTATTCTAAATATTTCATATAAGTAAAATCATATAATATTTGCCATTTTGTGTCTTTCTTATTTTACTTATCACATTTTCTTTTTTTTTTTTTTAGTTTTTTAGGCATCACTGCCCTCTGGTGGTGGGAGTAGGAGGCTCAGCCTTTGCTCCTGTGAGCTGGAATTGAACCTCCATACCAGTGGACTGCAGTCCCGCGCACGACCACTATGCCTCCGGGGCTCAGCCCACTTATCACCTTTTCAAATTTCATTCAAGTGGTAGCATCTATCAGAATATCATTCCTTTTAATGATTAAGTAATATTTCATTGTATGTAGACACCACAGTTTATCAGTGAATACTTTTTTTCTCATTAAGACTATTGAGAAGGGGGTACTGAATGGCACATAACCACACACACCACCTCTATCGCCTTCAGGGAAAGAACCACAGAAACCAGAGGAGAAGGGAGAGGGGCAGTTGGTGTGAGTTATGAAAATAATGTCAATCTATAATCTACCATGGGGCCACGAGTTGGGAGGAGGGAGGGGAAAAAAGAGGAGCTAATCCCAAGGGCTCAATAGAAAGTAAATGTCTAGAAAAAAAGATGGCAATATATGTACAAATATGTCTGATACAATTGATGAATTGATGTATAGGTTGTAACAAGAGTTGTAAGAGCCTGCAATAAAATGATCTTTTTTTAAAAAAAGACTCTTGGGAATAAAGTTACAATGAACATTCCGCTTCTGGGCCCCTCTGGTAAGCAAGTCTACTTAACTCTTTGCCAAAGTGCCAGAGTGTTTTTGTGCTTCTGTTGACAATCTGTGAGCGTTCCAAATTCTCTATATCTTTAGCAACACTTCTATTCTCTGGCTCAATATTTTTATTTTTTAATCATCATCATGTTCCACCAACCCACTGCCATCAAGCCAGTTCAGACTCCTAGACACGCGGCATAGGGTTTCAGGCATGTAAATCTTTCCAAGAGTAGGCAGCCTTGCCTTTCTCCTGTGGAGTGGCTGCTAGGTTCGAATCACTGACCTTGTGGTTAGCAAGCAAACCAATACTTAACCCACTGGGCTCCAGGGCACCTCCTAGCTATCCTGTTGTAGTCAGGTGCTGTCGAGCGGGTTCTGATGGATGACCATACTATGCACAGTAGAATGAAAGGCTGCCCGGCCCTGTGTTATTCTCCTCATTGTTATGTTTGAGCCTATTGTCTTAGGCACTGTGTTCAATCTATCTGGATAAGGGTCTTTCTCTTTTTCAATGATCATTGACTTTAGTAACTATAATTTCTTCTTCCAGGGACTGGTGTCTTCAGATAATAAGTCCCAAGCACCTGAGATGAAGTCCTTGGAGCACTCTGATTAAACCGATTTTTTTTTTTTTTAGTTCTTCTAGTTCTTCTGAGTTGCCATAGTATATTGGGTGTGAATTTACCATTTCACATTGTGGTTTTGATTTAGCTTTCCTTAAGAGTTCGTAAAGGAGCCTTAGTGGCGTAGTGATGGAGTTGTGGGCTGTTAAGCTGAGAGGGCAGCAGTGTGAAGCCAGTAGGCGTCTCTCGTGAAAAAGCCTGGACTTTCTAATCGGGTAAAGGGTTACAGTCTTGGGAGCTCATGGGGACATGTACCCTGTCTTGTACTGTACCCATGAATTGACACCGACTCCAAGGCAGTCAGTCAGTTAGCAATGAATAGCTTTGACCCCCTTTCTCTGTGCTTCTTCCTCATCTTTTCTTTAGAGAAATATCTAATCAAGTAGCTTGCCTATTTTCTTAGTTACCCTAAAGTTATCACAAGATACCAATACCTTTGGGTGGCAAGCACCTGCAGACAGGATGACAGCCCTCAGCTCAATGCAACGCTGCCGGCCAGTGCATGCCGACTGATCACGACCCTATGGACAAGGTAGAACTACCCCCCCAGAGTGTCTGAGACTACAAGAGGAAAGACAGAATGATGTTAACAGGAACAGACTCATTCTGCAAAGTTATTTTAAAGATGAACTATTTTTAAAATGTATTATTCAACCTGTACTTGTTTGATTTAACAAAAGAAAAAAACCTGAAGAAATGGCTCACTCTTATTTCCTTAATGGTAAGGTCATGAAACCTTTTTAAAAACTTTCCTTCTGGGGCTGAGCCCCGGTGGCGTAGTGGTTGTGCGCAGGACTGAGGCCCACTGGGTAGGAGGTTCAAATCCAGCAGCAAGGCTGGACCTCCTACTCCCACCACTAGAGGGCAGTGAGGAACCCCCCCCAAAAAAAAAACAAAAACAAAAAAGCAAAAAAAACTTTACTTCTGGGCTGAGCCCTGGTGGCACAGGGGTTGTGTGCGGGAATACAGCCCACAGGGTTGACAGTTTTAATCCAGCAGCAGCTCTCCAGGAGCAAGGCTAGGCTTCCTACTCCCACCAGGGCAGTGATGCCACAAAAAAACAAAACAAAACAAAAAAACAACTTTCTTTCCAACTCAAAGTTATAATGGACACACCTAGCAAATATTTCATATGTTTTGAACTGGTGTGAGTGATTCATCTGAGAAACTGGACTTTATGAGAAGAACCAAGCACCTAAATATGAAGAAGGCCCCTGAACAACCTGTGAGGAGCAGATGACACATCCATGCTTGCTGGAAGCCAGAGGACTTGTAACACTGAGGGATGAGGTTCAAAGAACACAGCTTTCAGTATGGATTCAATGTGAAGCAGACAAAAATACACCAAGACCAATAGATGACCACAAGATAAACAGAGAAAAGATTGAAGTTGCTAGGATTTCACTTTACTTACATTTATGAGAACAGCAGTCGAGAAAGCAATCGATGTCCTGCATTGAGCAAAGCTGGCACTTTGAGGAGTAAGATGCCCCAGAACCAAACCATGGTATTTACAATGGCCTCATATGCAAGTGACAGCTGGACAATGAGCATGAAGGGCCAGGAAAGGAGTAATGCCTTTGAATTGGAGTGTCGGCATACATTTATCAGGCATGGAGCACAATGAATCAGAATAGACTTGATGGCCACTCATTAACCATAATTTAATACCTGGTGTGACTGGGTCTCACATTAGGATTTCCTACCACCACCTCCCTCAGGGGTTCTTCTAGTCCTTTATGCTAGTTTGCACTTACAAATAGACTTTATAACCAACCTATGTAATTAAATGCACACACACAAACCCTCTTACTTTTATTTTATTATATTTTACATGGGATTAGGGAGCACTGGCATCTTTATCATCTATTTATTGAGGTGTACATTTTTTTGTTTTTCAGAAGTACTCTATAGTTTTGCAAATTTCTAGATCTGCTTACATCTAGATAGTTTTTTTAATTTTTTTTTGTAACTGGGGTAATCTCATCCATTTTACCTTTAACTGATTTCTGTTTTGCAATTTTTTTTTGGGGGGGGGGATAGTTCAATAATGTTGCAGAGTTTTTCTCTTTCACTTAATGTCAAAATTAATCTTTTTTTCAATAATTTTATTAGGGGCTCTTACAACTCTTATAACATTCAATATATCATTTTTATTAAGCACATTTGTACACATGTTGTCATCTTAATTTCCAAATATTTCCCACTAGATCCTTTGGTCTAAGTTCCTCTTTCCCCCTCTCTTTTTTTTTATTAAAATGATTCCATTGGGGGCCAGTCAAAATTAATCTTTAAAAAATACCTTATTTTGTATTTTATGCATTGATTCATTGTTGAGAATCCATTGTATTAGGTGCTGTGCTAGATTTTGTGAGGGCAGGGATAAATAAATTAGAGAAATTCTCTGTCTAATGGAGTTTACAATCTAGATGAGACATTGTGGTAGTTGCATAGTCTGTTGTCAATTTGAGACTTACAAGCAAAGGGGTGGAGGTTGTCCATCAGGTGACATCTTGATGATATCCTTTGGAGGCACTAAGGAGATAAATAGCTCATTGGAGGGGGGCACACGCTTGACACACACTCACTCCCTGGGAGACATTCCAGCTGACAAGACACAAGGAGCTACACTCATGCCCTGAGATGGAGAAACCTCCTGGAGACGCCTGTCAATGCTGAGATGCTTACAACACCACTGGATCCATAAGCCTTTCCACCCGCTGACCTGTGATCTTCCTGCGTTTGCCGTCATTGCATGTGTTTTAGGAGTCTGAAGAGGACTTTATAGATTGGTATCAGACACATGGACTAATATCAGACTTAGGGACTCAATCTGGACTAGCCTGGGATATTTTCTCCTTTTTTAAAAATCATTTCATTTGGGACTCATATAACTCCTATCACAATCCATCCATACATTCACTGGGTCAAGCATATTTGCACATTTGTTGCCAACATCATTATTCTCAAAACATTTCTTTTCTACTGGAGCTCTTGGTATCAGCCCCTCCCTACCTCTACCCCTCCACCACGGACCCTTGATAATTTATAAATTATTATTATTTTGTCGTATCTCACACTGTCTGACATCTTCCTTCACCCACTTTTCTGTTGTCTGTCCCCCAGGCAATCCTTTCATTGTTCCTTCCTTCTACTACCTTCTCTCCACCCTCCCAGAATCACCACGCCCACCATTGACCCTGAGGGATTCATCTGGATTCCCTGTGTTTCCAGTGTCTATCTGTACCAGTGTACATCCTCTGGTCTAGCTGGATTTATAAGGTACAATTGGGATCATGAGAGTAGGGGTGAGGGAGCATTAAAGAACTTGAGGAAAGTTGTATGTTTCGTCATTGCTTTACTACACCCTGACTGGGTCATGGCTTCCTTCTAATCCTTCTGTAAGGCGTGCAGTTGCTTACAGATGGGCTTTGGGTCCCCATTCTATTCCCCCTCATTCACATCACAATATGACCTTTTTTTCTTTGATACCTGATCCCTAATACCTTCGACACTTCATGATCTCACAGGCTAGTGTGCTTCTTCCATGTGGGCTTTGTTTCTTCGGAGCTAAAAAAAATGCTTTTTAAAAAAAATTTTACCTTTAGGCCTTTAAGACCCCAGTTTTTATGTTTTGCTAGTCAGGCACCATCAGGTTTCTTCACCACTTTTGCTTATGAACCCATTTTTCTTCAGTGATTTTGTCAGGAAGGTGAGCATCACGGGATGCCAGGTTAATAGAACAAAGCGTTCTTGCATTGAGGGAGTACTTGAGTGAAGGCCTAATGTCCATCTGCTACCTTAATACTAAACCTATAAATATATACATATAGATCTCTTTCTCCATCATTGTATATAACTATATTTACCTATGTACATGCCTGTATTTAGACCTCTATAAATGCCCTTTGTTACTCTTGTTCCACTATTATGCTCAGCCTTCATTTGGGTTTTAGTAATTCCTTTTGGTTACATGGCTCTTGACCAAGCCCTACCATGTCTCCTACACTCCTTGCCATCTATTTTGGATCTCCTGCTCGCTCCCTCATCACTGGGTTTGTTAACACCCACTTCCTTTCCCCTGTCCTCCCCCTTTTCCATATCTCCCCAACCCACCCATTGGTCCCATTGTTTTCTCCTCCAGATTGTTTATCTCACCTATCTTATCTTGATAAACCTGAAGAGATATTAATGAAAGGAGACATAGCAAAACAAAGCAGCAAAAGAAAGAAAACAATAACAAAATATCAATGACCAAAAAAAAAAAAAAAAAGAAAAGAAAAAAGAAAAGCCTGTCAATAGTTCAAGGTCTGTTTGTGGACCTTTAGGAGTGTTTTCTGGTGAAGTCTGATGGGAGCCATGTCCTGGCCCCACAGTTTAATTTTGGTATTTCTTGGGGACTTCCTTGCCCTGCTCCCCTTGCTGTTCTGTTGCACACCCTTCTGTCTTGCCTCTGTGTGGAGGGGTCAGATGGGGTGCATTTCCCACACTGTATCTCCCATAGAGATACAGGTCAGTCTCATAGTGGGGACGGCCCATGGTTTTCTCTGTGCATCGGCTGCTTTGAGAGGGGACATCGTCCTCAAGGTTTGCTGGGCCAGGATGTCCTCCACTCTCTCTTCCTCCCCCTTCATTTGCTCCTGTGTGCTCTGATCAGACATGTCCTCCTGGAGCTGGAGCTTCAGTGCTGTCCCCTGAAGTAAATTCTTCTGGGGGAGGGGAAGCTGTCCACTAGTTGGGACTGGGGTCGGCCCCTCAGACTTCTCTACTGGTTCCCTGCTTTATGCCGGTATGTTGCATTCACATCTTGGAGCACCAGTTGAAGTCTGGTGGGACGTTTTCTTCATATACAATTAATCTTTATATAAAGCTCTTTCTTATCTCCAGATGGATCTCACTGAGTTCTTCTTGCCTACCAGAACTAACACAGATATATAGCCACTAAACAAGCAAGTGATGAATGAAAATTTCAAGAAGTAAGAAACCCTGGTGGGCTTGGACTGCGATGTGCAAACTCAGCAGTTCTAAACCACCACGGAAGAAAGATGGGGCTGTCTACCTCTGAACAGCCACCTGCCACAGTTCTACCTAGGCCCATCGGGTCCCCCCAAACAGCATCGGCCCCATGTCAGTAAGCTAATTTCTGTAAGAATTAAGTATTATGACTAAAAGAAACAGATGACTAAATACAGAAAGGATTTAGTAGAATAAGATCCCCTGGGTGGCACACGTCTACAGGTGAGTGGTTTGATCCCCGCAGTGGCCCTGCCAAAGAATGTCCTGGAGATCTGTTTCCATCAAGAATACAGCCAAGAAAACCCCATGGAACTGTTCTGCGGCATAACCCGCGGGGCCACGTGGACTTGGTCTCCAGAACAGTGGCTTTTATTCTTGGGGTTGCAGAATGGGGTGTACGCACAATTTATAGCTGGAGGAAGGAAATCTAGAAAATTCCTTAGAAGCCACACTTCATCTCACATAGTGGGGGCACGTGATGAGGAGGAGGGATCGAGTTTTGGAAGAGGACAGCGCGCTTGGTCAAATAGAGGGTCCAGAAGAAGAGGAAGAGTGGGTGACATGGCAGACAGGGCTGCAAGGATGGGCTCACACCGAGGATGGGCTGGGAGGAAGGTGCAGGACCGAGCAGTGTGTCCTTCGGTTGTACCCAAGGTCACTATGAGGTCGAACCCAGATGGGACAACACCTAACCACAGGCTCAGGCGATTTATAAAAGGCTCTGTTTTCGCGAGTTTAGTGGTGAAGGGGACCCATAACTGTGAGTGCGCGCCAGCCCTGCTTGGATACTATTGGGGAAAGAGACTACTTCCTATGCCTTGCTTTGGAAGAGGGCCCAAAGAACCTTCCCGGGCACTTCCAAGAAGGTTGGCACCCCGCCCGCAGAGCAGGGAGGCTCTGCCGGGTCTCCCCGGGAACTCGGGTCCCACGAGCTTCCCGGCCGCACGCTCCCGAAAACCCGGAGCGAGGATCGCCAGGCCTGGGCGCGCACTCAGCCTTCCCGGCGAGCTCGCCCTTCCCAGATGGCCTTCCCAGTCATCCCCGCCGCTCGGACGGAGGGCGCCCGCGGCAAGTGAGGGACCGCCCGGCCCGCCCGGGGCCGCGAGGTGAGTGCTCGTCGCGGGGTCTTTTCTGGGTCCCGTCCTTGTCTGCTGGGGGCCGGGGCCGGACGCCCAGAAACCAGGAGAGGCTCTGCCCAGTGCCCGCGGAAGCCGGGGGCTGCGGGCCGGAACCCCGTCTCGGGGTGGGGGTGGGGAGGGGGCGCAGGAGGTTGGGCGTGGACTGGACCGAGCTGCGAGCTGAGCAAGACGCAGACCCCAGTCCCTTCGCAGGGCACCGGAGCCCTGCCGAACGTGGCGTTCTAGAGACTTCCCGGAGAGGTTGTCCCATCCGTTTCCTGAAAACCAAACCCCAGTGGTGGCCCGGCGGCCCCTGGAGCCCGGGACCCCGGTCTCCGCTTCCCGGGCCTGCTGTGCTCTGGCCCCAGCCCGGGCGCCGTGAGTCACTGCGTCCCCGCCCACGGGTCCCCAGGGTCACTTGTTGCTAAAATGAGGTGTTTAGTAGCCATACTGCCTTTCCAGCTGTGGAGGGCTTTGTGTCCTGGGAGAAGATGCCCGGATTCTGGAAGAGTCCCCAGGACCGCACGCTTCGCTCTCAGCGGGAAAGCCATCTCTGGCGTAGTTCAGTGTCCCCAGAGCAGATCTCACTTTGTGGAAGAGCAAAACCAAACAAATTACTGTGATTTTAAGACATGATGGAGGCATGTCCGAATGCTTCTTTCACATGTGGCAAATGCAGCGGCAACTTGCTGGTTTGCCCAGCTCGTCCAGTGGTCTGGGGACCACGAGTTGCGGCGTGGGGGTATTGCACGGGACGTGACTAGGATTCTGAGTTGGATTCACTGACAAGAGTACCTAAAAACTCACTCTGGATCCGTCAGTAAGCACAAGTAGACGGGTACTTACCTTGTAGACTTACCTTGTAGACTGGGGTTCCCCCCCCCCCCTTCCACTCCCCCGCAGAATTTAATGATTAAACTTAGATTTGCTAGTGGTAGGTACATTCAACCACTCGGACATGGTCACAGTGATGGACTCGCATCTGTTTTTTTTTTGTTTTGTGGAGGCTAAAAGTCTCCATTTAATAAGCGGTTTGAATATTGGCATACTAAATTGGAGAGCCTCCCAAGCTTCCATTTCGGAAGTTTGTCCTTCCCCTGCCTCCTGACCAGGGGCAGTGTAGCCGTATCAAATGATCCTTTAAAGCCTGCTCTACTTTGGACATTTCTGTGCTTTTAATAACTCGATTTGCCAGCTTGCTGCTAGATGGCAGTGTTTAACAGTGGATTAAATACACACCCACTAAGCTCATCCTCTTGTTCTTACTGCTCATCTCGTATTCTTTCTTCAGCAAGGGAAGAAAGTTGTCAATTTCAGGTTTTTCCTCACACATGAACATTTTAGGGGGGAAAAAAGAATAGGAAACAAGAGGAACCAGGTTTCGGGGAAAACTACTTCCTCTGTGTCTGTATACAGACATCCCTCACACATCCCTCAATGTTTTCTGAATTTGCAATGGGGAGGATTGATTTTAGCAAGAAATGCAATATTTAATTCAGTTATGGCACTCACTTGACACCAGAAATTTACTATAAGCAATCCTTGTCTTATAGGTTAAAAGATCCCTAAATAAAGTTTATATTTGCATTTGTCCTGTACCCTTTGTGAATAAAGTGTGAGTTTTCAAAAGCTAAATGTTGGTTTGTAAGAGAAGTGAACGAAAGTTGAATCTCAAACCTGCTATGTACAAACATGATTATTTTATGTCTTCAGAAGTTTTAGTTTTGCTGTTCAGTTGTTTTGATGGTTGTTTCTTTATTTGCTTAATCGTTTCTTCCATGAAGAAATTGTGCTCCTGGACACTGCTCCTGGGATCAGAGTGTAGTTTGGGAGTGAAATCTCAGGAGATCCAACAGGTACAGCCCATTGGCTTCAAGGGCGGCAGGAATTCATCACATTTTACCCGTGTTTGTTAGCTCGTTCCTCATTTAGGAGTACATAAATGATAAAAGTAGATGAAGGATTTTAATTTAGCCCTTCTGGACAGTGGTAAAATTGTCATGAGGTGACATTTAAAAAATTTTTGGAGAAAGAATAGTTGGTTGTCAAGATAACCATTGTGTTGGTCTGGGTAGGCTAGAGAAACAAATCCATAGACATGCATATGTGTATAAGGGAGAGGTTTATATAACAGAAGAAATGAACATTGAGAAAACATCCTAACCCAGTCCAGTCCAAGGCCATAAGTCTGATATTAACCTGTATGTCTGATACCAACCTACAAGCCCCCTTCAGACTCACAAAGCACATGCAATGATGTCAAATGCAGAATGACCCCAAGCCAGTGGGTAGGAAGTCTTTGGATCCGGTGGTGTTGTGAGCATCTCAGCGCTGGCAGGAGTCTCCACGTGGCTTCCCTAGGTCCAGGTTTCTGGTTGCATCAGGGTAGGTGCATGTGGCTTCTCCTCAGGCATGTCTCTCAGGGAGCCAGCCTTGTTACCTGAGTGTCTCACAGGAAGTGAACTGAGAGAGTCAGTGTCTCTGCCTCCAAGAAGGAAGAATCACATTTCCAGAATTCTCAGGAGAAAGCCATGCCCACACAGAGGTCTCAGTGGCTATCTCCAGATTGCAGGTTAGCCTCCACCCCTACACTCTTTTTTTTTTTTTTGGGGGGGGGCATCACTGCTCTCCGGCGGTGGGAGTAGGAGGCCCAGCCCCACTGCTGGAATTGAACCTCCGTCCCAGTGGGCCGCAGTCCGGTGCACAACCACTACGCCACTGGGGCTCAGCCCCCACCCCTACATTCTTGATCCTCAAATTGACATCAGATTAGGTGACTGTCACACCATACAAGGAAACACAAATATGAAAAAGATGGTCCCTGCCCTTAGCTTGTCTTCACCCTCTCAGTTTTGGGTGTGGTTCCTTGTGGTCACACACTTATTTCCCCCCACTCCTCTTAAAATCGAGTACTTATTAATGCTTCCATTACAGATTTGCTCAGCTAGTGATTAAGGCTTCACAGCACTCTCTCTTTTGGGGAGAGGGGCCTGAGTAATTTTAAATTTACTTTCTGCCTTACATAGACCCACTTTGAGGGGGAATAGACTCTATGGCACATAACGGTGACAGATGTTCATTTATATGAAGTCATCTTATTCACACAGGCATTTGTGTTCTTTGGATGTGTCAGGAATATAACAGTGGCATCTCATTTTATGTTACATGTGTTTTACCAAACAAACAAGCAAACAGAAACAACAATGATCACCACTAAAAAAGAAAAAAAAAAGGCATCCTCTTCAGTTTGGTAATAGAACTGTGAAGGCCATTTGGCTACAATGTCTATTTGCCTCCTGAAACACCAGTATTGATTACATGATCTCCAGTGTCTCCTCGTTCCCTCACTGTTTTCTCTTGGTCTTTTCAGAAATGTGTGCTTGCTGAAGACGATGCAGTGCAATAAAAGCACACCTGCAGCAAACTATCAATCTATTATTAGTTTTTTTAGGCATTACTGCCCTCTGGTGGTGGGAGTAGGAGGCTCAGCCTTTGCTCCTGTGAGCTGGAATTGAACCTCCATCCCTGTGAGCCGCAGTCCAGCGCACAACCACTATGCCACCGGGGCTCAGCCCCTCAATCTATTATTGAAAAGAAGAAGGACCCATTAACACAAATGCTAATAAAGAAAACTTGGTAAAAATGGAATCATACCATGTTTTTCAAGTGAATAAGGAATAGACATATGCTTGTAACATAACCAAATACATGAACTTTTAATGTGCAAGGATTATTTCCCAAGCACTCAATGAGCCAGGTGTAGAAAGTGTCCAAAAAGTAAGGTCCTAGTTTCCTGCTTTCTAGGCACTATTACAATAACTTAAGTACACTTGATATGGAGATATGAAATTAGGTTGAGGTTGGAGAGGAATAGAATTTTCCACAGGGTCTGTAGATGGTGGAGAGAATGAATTGGTTGGCTGATAACCGAAAGGTCAGTGGTTCTGCCCCACCTAGAGACACCTCTGAAGAAAATTCTCCCAGAAATCAGTCCTCGAAATCCCATGGAGCGGGCACAGTTCCACTGTGACACACTGGGGGTCTCCACTGAGTCCTCTTCGAGGTCCCCACAACTGACTAAGGCTTCCCAGAGGATAGAGTTGAAAGGAATAACCTGTGGGGAAAACTGCGAGAGGGATATGCATGTTTCATAGAGGCAGTAACATAGACTAACTTATGGGGGGAGGGGGCAGGGAGAGGTTTCATGGGATGGTGCATGAGTCTAGGAATAGCAGGAAGCAAGGTTCTGTGTGTGAGAGAGACCGGAGGGGGAATTGGGCAAGTGGATGAAATTCATACAGTCTTATATACCAAGGGAAGAATTTTGATCTTTATCTGGAATTCTTTGGGAAGGATTTTAATTAGAGGATAGTTTCAGGCCGGAATAGTGCCAAGAAGCTCATCGGACAGTGTGGAGACTTGCAAGGTGCTCAGAATAGGTTAGGAATGGAACCAATTAAGGGACTTTAGGAAGAAGCAGATAAGAACGAATGAGTGTTGGTAGGTCAGCCAGAATCAGAACACTCGGCAGACGAGACCCACTGCCCTTCCATCTAGCAGTGGCACGATTAGCCATTGTGCCACCAGGATTGAAGAAAGGTTGTTAAAAGCACCTGAAGAAGGGTTGAGCCCCGGTGGCATAGTTGTGTGCGGGACTGCGGCCCACTGGGACGGAGATTCAATTCCAGCAGTGGGGCTGGGCCTCCTACTCCCACCACCAGAGAGCAGTGATGCCCCCCCCCAAAAAAAAAGAGCACCTGAAGAGCTGTCCAAAGGTCCCTGAGCATCTTGCCATCCATCCATCTGCCACATCATCCATTGCTTCTAGAACAGTCACCCCCTAGGGGTGTTCTGGAGATGTGTACATTCTAAAATGAAAGCACCTCTTGGGGGTGTTAAATCTCTTCGAACAATTACAGCTTAGTGTGAATAATTTAATTTAGTTAATTAGACATATACTTCTAAAAGTGTTCCCAGGTGTAACCTTTAGCACAATTAAGATATCAACAAACAAACTCACTGCAGTGCCCCTATAGAAGAGATAACTCTTCTGTGATTGATTATAGGAACCCATGGCCACTGCCACCAACTCCTAGGTTTGTCAGATTGGGTTGGCTTGTGCATTGCTGTGATGCTGGAAGCTACACCACTGGAATTTCAAATACCAGGGGGTGACCCTGAAGCTTTTAGATTAGGACAGACTGCCAAGAAGGGACAGGCATCTCACTGCTGAGGGTGTAGTCACGAAGGACCATAGAAATAGCAGTGAAATCTTATTGGGTATATTATTCATATCATTCATATCATTGCCAGAAGATGAGCCCCTGAGTGCTCCAAGGCACTCAAAATATAACCTGGGAAGACCTGCCGCCTCAAAGTGGAGTCGAACTTAATGACATGAATCAACATGAATGGAGTCAAGTTTGGGGGATCTTCTTTTGCTGCTGATAGGAATCACTGGTGGCACGATGATGACAGGTCGTGCTGCTACCTGCAAGGCCAGCAGGAGGAAACTACCAGGAGCTCCAAGGGAGAAAGACCACTGGGTTTTCTACCCCCGTAAAGCATCACAGGATCAGAAACTCGCAGGGGCACTTCTAGCTTGCCCTGCAGGGTTGCTGTGAGCTGGTATCTACTCCATGCCAGTGAATGTGGTTTGGGTTTTCATTTGCTGATGGAGCGTGAGAAGAAACAGCTACCCAAATCCTTTAATAATTGGAATATGCTGGAAGTATGAAGCTAGCAAAATTGGAATTTGTGAAATATGAGAGGACAAGTGCAGATCAGTATTCTAGATATTAGGGAGCTGCAAAGAACTGGTATTGGCCATTCTAAATCAGATAGTCATATGGTCTATGTAAATGGAAAGGACAAATAAAGAAGGAGTGACATTCTTTTCGACATTGTCAAAAAGAAACTTCAAAATCTATCTTGAAGCACCATTTTGTCTGTGATAGGATAATATGTATATGCCTACAAGGAACACTCTTTCCGATGGCTATAACTCACATATGTGCACCAACTACTAAACCACTGAGTGCTGAAGGAGAAAACTCAGGAATTTCACCAGCTTTTGCTGTCTGAATTGGATCAAACATGCATTCAAGATTCATGGGTAATTATCCATGATTGAAATGTGAAAGTTGAAAATAGAGACCAAGGATCTCTTGTTTGATGATGGCAATCATACTGGAGATCACATCAGAGAATTTTGCAAGATCAGTAACTTTCTCATTGCAAATACTTTTCTTCAACAACTTACAGTGACTGCACCTGTGGACCTTAGCAGATGGGCTACCCAGGCATCAAATTGACTACATCTGTGGAAAGGGATGATGGAGATGTTCAATATCATTAGAGAAAACAAAGTCCAGGGCTCTGTAAATTTGGACCTAAAGGTTACAGAGCAGGTCAGTTTTTCATCCAACAATTCATATGCGTGTCGTTTCACTTCATCGACTTCAATCCCACAATGAGCATCATTTACTCTATGTTTCCTTTGTGTCCTGCTTCCATTGTTTTCTTTCCTAACCCTTTCCTCCTTTCGCAAATGCTGCTATTTGAGTCTGGTGTGTTTGATTAGTCCAAGGCGTGTACATATCACTGTTCTAGTAGAGCTCTCTATTATTTGGATGGAAATTGAGTTATTGGGGTGGATTCATTTTCATACTTAAGGGACAACTAAGGGTCATCATCTTGGGGGTTCCACTAGTCTCTATCTGACCAGTAAATTTGGTCTCATGATTTTGAATTTTGTCACACCTTTTATGTCCATTCTCTCCAGAATTTTCTAATTGTGATATCTTGGAGAGAGAGAGAGAGAGAGATAGAGATAGATAGAGAGAGAGAGAGAGAGAGAGAGAGAGAGAGAGAGGTAGCCGAGCATCATTTACTTCTTCTGGTCTCATGGTTATGGAGACTGATGTTTGTGTGATCCATTAGTATTCTGGAATAATTGTTTTTATGCATTTAAATTTTTTTTATCACCCTTATTTCCTTTAGACAGGAAAAGACCAATAATGGTATCTTAGAGGCTATTCATGAGCTTTTAAGACTTCAGTTGTGATGTAGTGTCTAGGGCCTTAAAGTCTTCAAAGTAAACAAGCAGCCATCTAGCTCAGAATCAACAAAACCCACATGGAAGATGTACACTAGCTTGTGGGACCACGAGGTGTCAAAGGGATCAGTTATCAGCCTTCAAGAACTGAAAATCAACATTGCGTACACCTTCCTGATATGATCACTGATGACAAATGTGTGCACAAGCAAATGTGGTGAAGAAAGCTGATGGTGCCTGGCTATCAAAATATATAGCATTTGGGGTCTTAAAGGCTTGAAAATAAACAAGTGGTAATCTAGCTTAGAAGCAACAAAGCCCACATGGAGAAAGCACACCAGCCTGTGTGCCACAAGATGTCAAAGGGTTCCGGTGTCAGGCATCAAAGAACTAAAAGTTATAACATTATGAATGAGGGGGAGTACAGATTGGGGATCCAAAGCCCATCAATAGGTGAAGCGACGTCCTCTTACAGAGGGATTATAGGAAGGAGACGAGCCAGTCAAGGTACAGTGTAGTAACAATGAAATATGCAACTTTTCTCTTGTTCTCAAATGCTTCCTCCCTCCCACTATCATAATTCTAATTCTACCTTGCAAATCCAGCTAGACCAGGGGATGTACACTGAAGCCAGTAACATGGTATGTTGATCAAGGACTTCAACCTTTGGTATGGATTACAGTGCAAAGAAAATAAAAATCCTCACAACTTGACCAATAGGTAATATGATAAATGGAAAAAGAATAAAGTTATCAAGAATTTTGTCTTGCTTGAATCTACAATCAATTCTTATGGTAACAGTAGTCAGGAAAGCAAACAGTGTATCTCATTGGGCAAATTTCTGATGAGCTATGTTGCTAATGAGCAACGATGCCACTTTTAAGCCTGTGGTAGTTAAATAATCTGTTGTCAATTGGGATTTGAGAGAATTAATGGTGAAGAGGTGGAGTCTAGTCTGTCAATCGGATCATAGCCAATAAGGCCTCTATGTGGACATGGCCTTCTCCTCTTGAGAATGCTGGGAAATCCTGTATTTCCTTGGGAAAACTTCTCTCACTCTAGTCACTCCCTTGGAAACTCTACTGACAAGGCTGACTCCCTGTGAGACATCCCTAAGGAGAAGTCACATGGATCTGTCCTGATGCAGCGCTGGGTGCTGAAGAAGCCATGTGGAGGCTCCTGCCAGCACTGAGATGCTTACAGTGCCACTGGATACAAAGATTTTCTACCCACTGACCTGCTTTTATCCTGCATTTGGCATCATTGCATGTGTTTCGTGAGTCTGAAGAGGACACTATAGATTGGTAGTCGTTATCTGGGCTAATATCAGATTTATGGGTTTGGACTGGGCAGGGTTGGTGTGTTAGGGTAGACTAGAGGAGTAAATTCATAAACACACATATGTATATAAGAGAAAGTTTTATATGAGGGGTAATTGTACATTAAGGAAACATCCCAACCCAGTCTAGTCCAAGGCCATAAGTCTGATATTAGCCCATATGTCTGACATTAATCTATAAAGTCCTCTTCAGACTCACGAAGCACATGCAATGAAACCAAATGCAGGATGATCACAATCCAGTGGGTAGAAATTCTTCGGCATTGTAATCATCTCAGCTCTGGCAGGGGTCTCTCTGTGGCTTCTCTGTCTTCAGAGCTCTGGTTGCATCCATGTGGCTTACGTGGCTCAGGGCACTAGGAGAGCTCCATGTGACTTCTCCACAGGGATGTCTCACAGGAAGAAAGCCTTGTCAGTAGAGAGTCTCCCAGAGAGTAAGAGAGTGTCTCCTGCTTCCAAGAAGGAAGTACCAGATTTCCCAGAATTCTCCAGAGGAGAAGGCCATGCCCACACAGAGATCTCATTGGCTATCTTCAGATTGACAGGCTAGACTTCACCCCTACATTCTTAATCCTCAAATTGACACCAGATGAGGTGACTGCCACAGTTGGGATGCTTTCTTAATGTACCACTACCTCACTCTTTTTTTTTTTTGATTTTTAAAAAATTTTTTAAAAAATTTTATTGGGGGCTCTTACAGCTACTACAACATTCAGTACATCATTTGTATCAAGCACATTTGCACACATATTTCCACATACATTTCCCAATATTTTTCACCTGAGCCCTTGATACAAGCCCTTTTTTAAAAAAAACCCTCCCCTTTCCCTCCCCCCCCTTTTTAAAAAAATTGATCATTTTATTAGGGGGCCCCTACAACTCCCATCACAATCCCCAACAACATCAGTTGTATTCAGGCCACTTTTACACACCCATTGCCATCATCACTCTCAAAACATTCTCCCTCCCTCCAAACCCCCATTATCTGCCCCCTATATTACCCTTCCTCCCCCCCTTCCCCTTGAACCCTTAG
>PVJH01036059.1:0-19125 GCA_004026705.1 Nesogale talazaci | reverse complement strand
CGAGTTGGAGGAGTGTATCCCCTTGGGAAAGGAGCAGGAAGGTGGACAGGGAACCAGGGCAGCGCCTGGCCTGCTTTCTCACCATCATTTAGGCTGTGGGCAGGCAGCCAGCCACGCAGACCCGGCCCCGGGAGTGAAAACGGAGGTGGTTGGGGGTGGGGTGAGGGCAGACCTGGGCTGAGGTGGAGGTGGGGACCAGGGTTTAGGGTGGAGCTGGCTGCTGGCTGGGTGAGGATGAGGCGTGGAGGAGGATCTGCCACTCATTGGCGTGACTGACAAATATCCCTCCAACACCCTCCACCTGGCCCCTTTAAGACCTGCTTCTTCCTTGGTAGGCTGAGAAGGCCAACTGCCAGGATAGGCCAAGAGGCCTGGGCATCTGACCTTGCTAGAGACGGCCTGTTTCAGCTCTAGGGCACGAAGCTCGGATAAAAACAGGTCCCACGTGCAGGGTCCCGGTACCTTCCCCTCGGCCACCCTGCGTCTCCGGCCATGCGATTTTCACAATCGGAGGGTAAAGTGGTGTGTCCTGTTTGCCAACAACAGAAGCGAGTGTGGTGAGGTGGCAGCGCCCAGGTCACAGTTGGCGAGGGCAGAGAGGGGAGCGGGGCACAAGGGTCCGCCAGATTTGCATGCAGGCAGCAATGTCCACTGAATGCCGTCTTTGGGCCAGCCATTGCAAGGTGCATGCGGCCCACTTGTTATCTTTCCAAAAATGAGTTTAAGCACCAACTCTCCCCCGCCCCCCCCCACACACAGAGACACAATTCCAACTCATAGCATACACCCTAGCACATCTGACTCTGGGGGCGCACCCACGGCTTCACAGATGAGGAGACGGACGGAGGCCCAGAGGGGTTTCTGGAGTTGTCCTGGAACGTGGCAGAGTAGGGATTCGAACAGGGGCAGCCCAGGCTGAGCCCAGGCAGCTACCTGCTCAGGGGCGAAGGGCGAACACGGCCTAAACCCCAAACTGCTGCCATCAAGACGATGGTGAGACTCCAGAGGGCACCCTAGAGGGTATCTGAGACTATCACTCTTGACAAGAACAGAAAACATTTTCTTTCTCACGCAAAGTGGCTGGTGGGCTTGAACTGCTGGCCTTGCCCAGCCCACGGAGCCACAGATTGCCGGGCTGGAAAACAGGGATCCCTGGCAGGGATGCTGGGCTCTTTGAGAGGGAAACTTGGGGAAGCGTGGGGCTGTTAAGATGTGTTCCGTGAAGCCTGGCTGGCCCACAAGGCAGAGGGAGCAGCCGGTGGCCCTCCGGACCCTTGTCGGTGCTGAGATCAGAGCTCAGGAAGGTGAGCCCTTCCTACCCCCCCTACTCCCCCTTCACCCCGCCCCGATTCCCAGCTGGCTCCTGACGGGCTCTTTTTCCTGGCTCCACTACAAGACGGAATGATATGTCTGCATGGAACCAGACAAGCCTCTCCGACTCTGGGCTACAGGACACCGGGACGAGATGCTGGGGGGGATAGCAGGTCAGGAATTTCCACCCCTGGAATCTGAGAAGGTGGGAGCCAGCGAGGGGGCCTGGGGAGCAACTGGCTTCCTCTGCTTGGGTTACAGAGCGGGGGAGAGTGGGGGGCAGGCTCAAGTCCAGAGAAGGGGAGGCCTGCCCAAGGCCACACAGGAAGCCAAAGTCTCTGAGAATGCCCCTAGTTTGCCAACCCCATCGAAAAGAGAACCCCTTCTTTGTGGGGTATTGAAATTGAGTAGAACATGCCAGCATGTTCTTTACCTGGCTCATGTGCCCCCATTCCCGGACCAAAGGGTTGTCTCCCTTCAGTTTCTTTAATCTTGGGGTGTAAGGGAGCCCCTTTCTTGCAACCTGCAAAGCTCACAGCCATCCAACCGATGGCCCCTCACAAGATACTGCCCCTATGTAACTCTTTTCAGGACTAGAAAGCCCCATTTCTCTCCTGAGAAGGAGCTGGTGATTTTGAACCAGACAGTCTGGTTAGCAGCCCAATGCCTCATCACTGCACCATAGGGAATCCTCTGAAGTTCCATGCCTTCAGCATCTCGGCACCCTACTCCCAGTCCAGTCATAGTGACCCACCTTCGACCCCAATTTTGCCGTCCCCATCCTTGTCTCCAGCGGCCAGCAGCGTCTTGGTTTCTTTAGCAGACAGATCTCTGGCACTTGAAGTAAAGCCCTTCAGGAGGAATCTGGGGGAGGGAAGGGACAGAGCGGAAGGTCACCTTAGCTTCAGGGCGTCTGCACAGGCCCAGGCCAGGGAGCTTGGGCTTTGGGCTAGTCTTTGTGGGGGAGAGTGCTGGAAGGACAGGCTGCTTTCAAGCAGGGTGGATCTGGTGTCAGCACTGGCGTGTGAGTGTGTGTATGCAATGCGTGTGTTTGCATGTGTATTCCACAGACATTCAGTGCCTTCTCTGTGCCCCCCCCCCCCAGGGGCCCATATTGTGACATGGAGCTGATCTTCACAAGCCGCCCCCGAAGCTGGGGTGGTGGGGCGTGCACGCATTATGCTGGGTACAATGATGGGGAGCAGAGGCCCGGGAGCATCCAGGGAGGCTTCCTGGAGAAGGTGATGCCTAGGGCACGGGCATGGTTGGGCCGATGACATTTCTAGATCGGCAGAACCGTTGTGAGAAGGTTTGGGGGATAGACGAGCTGACTGGGGGAGTTTCCCACTAGGAAAACCACTCTTCACACCCTCTTCCAGGTCCTCATGGCAAAACCCAGGGCAGCCTGGGCTAGAGGGGGATGATGGGTGATGGCAGATACAGTGGGGTGGGCAGATGTGGGACAGGGTGATGGAGAGAGTTGACGATGGGCGTTTTCTGCGTCACCACCTTCTCCTCCTCTGCTCTGCTCCAAGAACTCTCGAATCCCCCAAAGCTGGCTCTGCACCCCTGATTCTCCTTGGCCCAGTCCTGGACACCCTAGTGCAGCAGGAGGGGTCTGCAGGAGGGTGGCAGGTGGCTTTAGACCAACAAAAATCAATGAGACACAAAGTCAGTCTCCTCTGCCTCATCCAGGGTGCTGGGCAAGAAGAAAAACGGCCTTTCCGTTTGTATTAAATTATTAAGCAGCCGCATTCCATTAGCAATATTAAGTGGCTATAATTTAACCTAGTTCGTGGGGCTTCTCCCGAGGGTTCTATTTTGCCGGGAGGATCAGGGCAGGGAGTGTTGGTCCACCCCCCGGCTCCCTGGGTCTGAGCCTGGTGGTCAAGGGCGAGGTCAACATGGTTCCTTGCTTGTAAGAAGGAGGCAGGGAGAGGGGCCCCCAGGGAAGGGACTGCTGGCACCTGGAGGCAAATGACCCAGCCCCCACCTCACCCCACACCACCCTTACTCCCTGAGCCTCGGTTTACCCCAGCTCATCCTCCTCAATGAAACCACTGTTGTCTTTGTCCAGGATGTGGAAGACCTTCTTCACCTCGTCAGGGGTCTTCTTCTTCAGCCCGACCATTTGGAAGAACTTTTTGTGGTCAAAGGACTCGGCAGCTGCAGGGAGGGAGGGAGGGAGGGAGGAAGAAGGTGGTTACAGTGAGGACAGAGGAGGGGGCTGAGAGAAGGGCAGCGGGGGAAGGGGGTTCCCGATAGGGACGACTACCCACCTGCCAGCCTTTGGGCTGTGGGGGTGGGGTGGTAAAAGGAAGGGATAAGGCTCCCCCTCACCCCAGGGCTGAGGAGACTGACAAGGTCACAGAGCTGGGTGGTGGGGGATCAGTGGACTTGAACCCAGCTCCTGATGGCTGACAGATCTGCACCCCATCCTCAGCCCCCCATGCTGGTGGTGGGGGCAGAGGCGGCTCCTGGTAAGCCCACCAAAGACCCCACCCAAGACTTTGTCCTGAGAGAACCTTCTTTCTATAAAGGGGTGGAGGCCAGTGGGACTTGAGCTGATGCCCATGGTGGCCACAGGGGGCAGGCGTGGGGGAGGAGGGTCTGTCTTTTTCTTGGCCACAGATGGTGTTGCCCAGGAAAAAGAACACCTTTTCTTCAAGGTCACAGGGAGGGAGGGAGAAGAAGGGGAGGAGTAGAGGCTGCGCCAAAGGGAAGACCCAGAAGTCCTGGTTTGGCGCAGAAATCCCTTCTCTGGGGAGTGGGGGAGGGCAGGCAGGCTCCAGCTGGTTCCTAAGTTTCTCCTTGGAAAGGTGGAATGGTCATCCCCTTCCAGGAGTGTGGTGGCATCTTTATGGCCAGGGCAAGGGCCCCAGGGAGACAGGAAATGAGAGAGCATCCCCCCCCCCTCCACCCTGCCCCTGCCCCACTCTCCGCTATTGTCTTCAGTTCCTCTGTTAGAGCACCGAGGAAAACAATCTAGGGGTGTGTGTGTGTGTGTGTATTGTTTCCTATTTGAGGAAAACAATCTATGGGTGTGTGTGTGTGTGTGTGTGTGTATTGTTTCCTATTTCTGTCTATTGCTTCCTTCACTTATTGAAGGGGGGGTGAGAGTGGGGGCGGGGGGTCCTGGAGACCCTAGTTCTAATCCCCCACCTGCCTCATTTGGTGACCTTGGACACATCTCTCTCTCCCTCTCCCAGCCTCTGCTTCCCCATCTGGTGACTGGGGAGGGGGCAGCCCAGCGTTCAGATCTGGGGTGACAATCAGGGGTGAGGCTGCCGACTGTCTGACTGTCTTGCCGCCCGTGCCCCGCAAATGCTGGAAGTTGGGAGCCCTGCGAATACTGAGCACAAGGGTGGACGGAAGTTAAGCGCCCGGCTCCCGGGAAGGTCACCTCGCTCCCGAGTCTACTATAGACTTTCTGATCCCCAGGGAGGGGCCTCTCATAGAGGGTGGGCCACCATGTTGGGGCCAGAGCTGGGGTCCTGGATCGGGATGAGAAGGCACGCGCTTGCAGCCCCTCCAAACGCCTTAAAGGAGAAGTCCCGAGAGTGCATCCCCACACTTAGAAGCTCAGGTGTCTCAGTCTGGTCTTCTCCCCGTGCCGGCGACTCCCGAGTCCTTGGAGCGCGAGGCCAGTGGTCTGTAAAGCCCACAAGTTTTGCGTCCTCCGGCAGGACAGGACGCCCAGCCTCCAGGGTCGCTGCCTGGGCCAAGTTTGGCCAGGGCGGAGTCGGGGGCGGGGGTGGGGTGGGGTGGGGGGTACTGGAGACCCCCATCCCGGAGCGCCATGGGGTGCGTGGGCAGGCGGGCACGGGTCGCAGGGGGGTCGGGCAGAGGGCTCAGGGAGAGATTGCGCAGGGGGCGGGGGGCGGGCAGCGCTGCTCACCGGCAAAGGCCCCCACTGCATTCTTGATGTCCTCGGCGCTGAGCAAGTCCGTCATCGACATCCTGCAACTGTTGGAGCCGGCAGAGCAAGTGCGAAAAGATTAAAAAGTGCTTTTCTCATCGTTTCTGCTCATATGACCAGCGCTGCAGTGCCGCGCGCCCGCCGGCCTGGCCTGGAGCCAGGGGACGCGGGACGCGGCGCGCGGCCAGCCGGCCTCAGAGCAGCCGCGCCTCCGGGCCGCGCGGTGCGTCCGGCGGGGCGCCAGTCCCATCCCCGCCATCCCAGGGGCCGCGAGGACAGGGAGGGGGGCGGCTTCTGGGATTTGTGGGGCGTCTGCCTCGCCAACTGGGACTGGGTGTTCACTAGACGTCAAGGGTCCCTGGGACGCCCCAGGTCCGGGCACCCCACACCACACGGGGGGCTGCCGAGGCTGGAGGAGTCTCCACCCCCCAGTGGACCCTGGGCTCCACTTCTGGCTCCCTCTGCCCCTACCTCAGCCTGGGCTCTTCTGCCCTGCGAGGCAAATGCGGGCTGTAAAATCTGATCGCTGAGGTGGCGAAACCTGACCCAGGGACAGGCGAGGGGGTGGCAGGGACAGGAGGGCGCTGCTCCCGCCCTCCTCTCACATCTGGCCTGGGAGGAGCTTGGGGGTACCGACATCTTGTTGGGATCGCAGTTTCACTCTTCAGTCACCACCTGCTTTCCCGGTGGGTCTCCTTTGGGATTCCACTTTGGGGCAGCCGCTCCCCACCCCTCCTCCCTAGGTCCGCAGGGACTCCGTGTGCACGGGCGCAGGGCGGCACGGTGGACCACACATCCTCACAGCCTCCACCCAGTGCTGTGCGCCCTGGAGCTTCATCCAGGTTTGGGAATGTGAGCGAGGCGCTCTCATGGGGCGTCTCCGGGGACCAGTGCATCCCCTCCCATGGCCTCTCCAGGGTCCAGGTTACTGTCTGCTGCCCTCTGGGCCCAGGGTCATAGGTGGGACAAGAGTTTCAGACTGGGATGCCCTGTTCCCTGTATGAGCTTGGGCTGTGGCCTGCTCTCTCCCTCTCTGGACTTGGGTCACCTGTGCAGGGTTGAATGGTAGTGGTCCTTTATGGTGAGACTTGGGGATTCCAAGTTAAGGCATCTCAGTGGGGAGGGGCTGGGGCTGGGTGACTCTGGGTGGAGGAGGTGGGGGTGGGGCCGGGGAGGCTGCCTAGCAGCCAGTGGCTCTGGTCCCCTTGCACCCGCTGTCAACACCGTCTCCCCTTCTCAGCACTGGACCCCTGCCCTTCCTGGAAACCTAAGGAAGCTGGTGTCCCGGGCTGCACCCCCCTGTGAGTCAGCTCCTTTGAGCCACCATCCGCCAGCTGGCTTAGAAGATGCCCAGGCTGCAGCTCCTGATCTGATGGCCCTTGGCTCAGGGCCTTCCCCCCTAAGCCCCTCAGCCACATGGCCCCTGCTGCCCCTGCTGCTGCCCACCGTCTCCACCCTGCCCCCAGCTGGGCTGCTCACTTCAGGGCTTCTGTGCTTCCATGCCCAGCACCCCTCCTCAGCCTTCTTCCTCCCACCGTCTTCACCTACCCACCTACCCATCTACCCACCTATCCAGGAGCCCATAGGAGAGTCTGTGTGCCCAGCTGGAAGAACCTGTTGCTAACCTGGCAGGAAACAGGCTGAAGGGACGCAGAAAGAGAGGCCTACGGACACACAGCAAGACCATGGTTTAGCAAGGGCCATGTAGGCTTGACTAATTAGTCTTCACCGACTGCCAGGGGGCAGGTAGGTAATCCACTCCCCCCCCCCAAGACCTCACACTCAGCTGACCTGAGGCTCCCCCCAGCTTTCTGGAGCACCCCAGCACACCGACATGAAGGCAGGAGCCTCCCCAGAGCGCCCACCCCCACCCCACCACCTCTTCCCCTTCCTCCATTCTCCCTTGAGGTGAGGACAGGGGTGCATCCTGCCTTCAACCTGGAACATCAGCCCAGCTAGTCCCTCCTCCACCCCGCCCCTCCTGCCTCCTCTACTCCCTCAGGGGTGGGGGGCATGATGGCATCACCAGCGCCCACCGCGTCCTTCTGCAGGTGGGGACCCTGAGGTCCAGATCTGGAGACTGGCTAGTGCCCGGAAGTCCACGCTGCTTCCTCTCAGCACCCGACCACTCGCCACACCCCGCTGGCCTCCCCTCCCCACCTCCCATCCCTTGGCTCCAGCCCACTCCCCCCGCTCACCTGGTGGGGGTGGAGGGCCAGAGGCTATACGGAAAGACCCGGGCTGGTGGCAGTCCTGTGGGGAAGTGAGCCTGGCCGTGGGGTGGCCACCTATATAGGCTTCTGCCCCGACTATTTTGGGAGGTGGCACTGCCCCCAGCCCCCGGCCCCCTCCCCTTCCGGTGTCAGGTACTCCCCAACCGTGGGGCTGGGTGTCTGTATCACATTCACCCCCCTGGGCCCATCAAGCCAGGCCTATTAATAATCCCTGGCCCCTGCCTCCCTCCAGCACCCAAAACAGAGTCCCAGGCTGGGCTCACCTCCTCTGAGAAGCCCTCCCTGACCACCTCGGATGGCAGCAACGTGTCGTTCCTCCAAACCCCAGCAGGGCAGGAAGAAACAAGGCTGGGATGGGAATTTATGGACTGCTTCTCCCCCCGCCCATCCGCCCACACTCACACAGGAGTGGGGTAGGTCCACAGGCTCTGCCCACAGCACTGTCACGTTGGGGGCTTGGCCCTTGGCACAGAGAGGCGCCCTGAGGCCTGATGACCTTGGTGACTTTACTTACTGCTCAGAGCCCAGCCCAGAGATGGTGGAACTGGCCGAGACCCAGACCCTGCCTAAGACACCCCTGTGGCTGGTGGGAAGGTGTGCTGGGCACAGGCTCCAACAAGCCTCTTCCTTTCTCTGCATCTCAGTCTCAACCAAGCGCCATCAGGGCCAGCGTGGAGGAGCAGGAGGCCCCCCCCCCCCAGCCCATGACATGCTCAATGTCCCAAGCAAGTGGAGCAAAGGATCATGACTTTATCATGAGATTGACATGGCACCTGGCATCATAGCCTGGAGATGGCAGTGCACGGGGTGTGTTGGAAACGCACACGCTCCTGCATACGGTCAACAGAAGTGCGTTGAATCTTGAGTAGGAGTAAGAGTCCTGGTGATGTGGTGGGTTATGCCTTGGGCTGCCAACTGCAAGATTGATAGTTCGAAACCATCAAACCCCCTCCTCAGGAGACCCACCAGGCTTACTGCTCCCACAAAGAGCTACTGTCTTGGAAACCATTCTACCCTGTCCTACAGGGTCACTAAGATAAAGACCATCGACAGGGGGGGAAGGTAGAGGGAGTATATTTATTTCTTTGCCATTCCCTCGCTTGTCGTGCATTCTTTCCAAAAATTGGGACTTTTTAAAAATGCCACAGGACATGGGGAAATTAGTTTAAAATCAGGACTGTTCCGTCCAAAGCGGGACATCTGGTCACTTTACACTGAATCAGAAGGAACTCTGGAGCTGTGTGTTCCAGCGTGACTCTCGAACGAACCACAGCATAGTGGGCCCCTCCCCACCCCACTCCCCACCCCTTAAAAAGATTTCCAGGATGCCAACGTTGCCTACACAGAGGCTTGGCTCTTGATGATGATGTGAGGGGTTTCCAGGGGAGAGAGTCTCTGGTCGGCTGCACCCTGACTACATGGGTGGAGAGAGGAGAGGGGTGGGCTCGCCGTCCACCTTCAGGCTAGCGTGTCCGTAGTGGAAAGAGAGAGGGCTGTGTAAGTGGGAGGTGGTGGTGGTGGAGTACCCTCATCAAGGGGGAGATCTTCCACACAGCAGGGTCAATCTAGTGGCTACTGTTTTCCAGCCCAGGTTCACTGGAAAATGGGGGTGTTTGGGGATGGAGTGAGCTTTGGGAGGGGGGGAAGGGTTTTGCTAGCAGGAGGATAGGTGTCAATCCACTGGAATTGAGAATTCTGGGTGGGGTGGATGCTGCTCACCTGACAGAGGAACAAGCAAAGTCAGGGTGACCTGCCCTGAGTCACAGAGCAAGTAGTGGAGGGGCCAGGCCTGGGTTGGGTCTGGGGTGCCTAGGAAGGGAGGGAGTGCCCTGGAGACACCAGAAGATCTGAATTCCAGAGAAAGAGCTGGACGGGAGTTATCAGGAAGGCCAAGGCCTTGTGCCATGACATTGGCTAATACTGGAGACCAGAAGTGGCCCCTGCTTGAAGGAGCACCCTGGGTCCGGGCAGGCCTAGGCCTGGGGGATGCTGGGAAGGGAGTGGAGGCCCAGGCTGTAGAAGGCGGGGCAATGTGGCCCGCTCTGTACTGACCACTATGCTGGGCCCTGCGCACACAGCAGCACGCTCCTCCAGGTGCGAAGGGAGGCAGCGCCATCCTCCTTTTGCCAAAGAGAAAACAAGACTCTGCTAAGAGGCTGAAGGCCACAGAGCAGAGGGAGGGTTTAAACTCACGCCCCTCGGGCGCTGTGTTGTAAAAAAAAGTACGACCAGAGAGCTCCTTAGAGGTAAGGAGGGCAAAACTTGGTCTGCCGTACTCTGGACATGTTGTCAGGAGAGACCAGTCCCTGGAGAGGGGCGCCCTGCTCAATGTCAAAAAAAATTAAAAAAAGACAGCCCTCAAAGAGATGCCCTGACCCATGACGGCAGCAACGGGCTCAGGAACAGCAGTGATGATGGTGCAGACCCAGGCGGTGCTCATCCTGCTGGGCCTGGTAGAGGGTCGCAGTGGGTCGGAACCAACTTGACGGTACCAACACAGACAACCCTGTCTCCCATGCCTCGTTCCCTGTCCACCCCACCACGCTGCTTCCTGATACGATGGGCATTGGGGGCTTGGGAGTCAGAATGCCTCCTCTCTGTCCCCACATGCCTTCTTCCTGCCACTGCGAGTAAGCGGGTGGGGGTGGTGGGAGGGAGACTGTCAGGACTCTGCCTCAGGGAAAGGTCACGGTCTCAGAGACTCACAGCTGTTGGCCCCGGAGTCGGCATCCCCTCCACGGGACGGAGTGTGGAGGTGTCCGGACCAGGGCGTGGGCATCACGGGTGAGCTGCTTCTGCCGTGTGCCGCTTACTCTGTGCATCTTAGGTCATGCCGCCCTAAGTCCTGGTGGTGCAAGAGTTAAGCACGCAGCTGCTAGCCCACCCACAAGGTCAAGGGAGAAAGAGGTGGGCTCCCCGAAAGATCACAGCTTTGGAGATCCCAGGGGGCCGGTTCTCCTCCCGCCTCTAGGGTCCCTCTGAGTCCCAGGCAGCTCAACAGCCATGTGTTTTTGGTTTGATTTGGTTTGGGGTTTGCTTTGTCATGTCTCTCTAGCCCTCCAGAGGAGCCCGGGTGGGGGGGGGGCTGCTCCCCGTCAGGCCAGCAGTTCAAAATCTCCCGCTGCCCCCAGGGAGATGAGACTGCTCTCTCATAAACAGGGGCCGTCTCAGAAGCCCACAGGGCAGTTCTCCCCCATCCCATTGGGCCACTGTGGATGGAATGAACTGGATGGCAGGGAGGTGTTTTCGATTTTGTTTTTTAATGGAACTCTCCAGGAGAAAGAAGATTTATAGTCTCAGTTGCTGTGAGTCAGAGTTGGCTTGATGGCACTTGAATATATATATGTATATATGTATGTATATATATATAAACTTCAGGTTTGTTGTTTTGAAAAAAAAATCATTTTCTTGGGGACTCTAACAGGTCTTGGTAGAGCCCCGGTGGCATCGTGGTTGTGTGCGGGACTGCAGCCCACTAGGGTGGCGGTTCAAATCCAGCAGCAGCTCTCCAGGAGCAAGGCTGGGCTTCCTACCCCCACCAGAGGGCAGCGATGCCCCCCAAACAAACAAAAAACAAAACGGGTCCTATAACATCCCATACGTCAATTGTATCAGGCATATTGGTACATATATGACCATCATCGTTTCCAAAACATTTTCTACTTGAGCCCTTGGTATAAGGTCCTCTTTATTCCCCTACCCCCTCTCCTTCTCACCCTCTTGACTCCTTGGTAAATTATATATTGCATTTTCTCCCTCCACCCACATTTTTGTTATTCGTTCCCTTGGGTGGGGGGCTATATAGCCAACCTTGTGACGGGTTTCCTCTTTCTCCCCTTCCTCCTCCCTGAACATCCCCCTAGCCTCGTGAGATTGCTCCTCCCCCTTCTGTTCCTGAGGGGTCCATCTGTCCTGAATTCCAGGTGTCAAGAGCTCTTATCTGTACCAAGGTGTGTTCTCTGGTCTAGCCAGCTTTGGAAGGCAGAGCCGGATGGTGGTAGTGGAACGTTACCCGCGGCGGGGTGTGGTGGTGGTCGCGACAGGCAGGAAGCATTCAGAAACCAGAGGAATGATGCGTGCCTATACTGCGCCTTGGTTGAACCCGCCCTTCTTTATCACTACAGACGGGCTTCTTTGGTTTGGTTTTATATAGCTCTCAGAGCTTTGACCAGGGGAAACCTCAGAGAGGCTTGGTGGCTTCCCCAGGAGCACACAGCTGCTCATCAGTGGCAGAGCTGGGATTGAATTCCAGGCCTCTCCAACCCCGAAACTCTTGAACTAGCTGAACAAAACATCTCACGGCCACAGAATCACTGCCAACTCACAGGGGCCCAGGAGAAGAGGGTAGAAGTGCTTCTGTGAACTTCCGAGACGGTAACTCTTCCGTGGGAGCAGAAAGCCTGGTCTTTCTCCCATGGAACCGTTAGTGACTTCAAACTGCTGCCCTCGTGCTTAGAAGCCCGGCACATAACCACTCTGCCACCAGGCTCCTGAGCCAGACTAGGGATGGTCTACAGCAAGCGGTTCTCAACCTGTGGGTCTCGACCCCTTTGGGAGTCGAATGACTCTTTCACAGGGGTCGCCTGATTCCTAACAGTAGCAAAATGACAGTGATGAAGTAGCAACGATAATAATTTTATGGCTGGGGGATCACCACCACTCGAAGAACTAACTGTTTGAAAGGGTTGTGACGTTAGGAAGGTTGAGAACCTGTTCTAAAACCGACATTGGATTCCTTGAAACCCTAACCACTTCTGTCCACTCTGACCTGCTCCCCAAGCTGCCTTCGCTTTATGAATTCGATTTTACAAGGCCTGCGACCTCGGAAATGGATTTCTCGGTCGGACCTGTGCAAATCCTGAGTGACAGAAAGCCTGACTCAGGCTGGCCTCAGACACAAAGGGGAACTCACTGACTCAGGCAGCTGGAAAGCCCAAGTGAGGCGGAGAGCTCAGGTGTGGCTTGATCCAGAGCCCAGATGCTGTCACGGGGACCCAGTTCCTCTTTTCTCAGCCACACCTCCTGCCGCTGTGGCTGCCCTCTCAAACCGGCTGCCACCCTACAGAACTCTAAACGCTCAGTTCTAGTTTCGGGGGGAGGAGAAGAGGGCGCCCCTCAACCTGACAGCCCAGTCCTTGTCTGAATTGAGCATCGCTGCCTGAGACTAGGCCTGTGTGCTCAGACGTCCATCTCAGGACCGGACACTAGTGAACTCAAAGGCCCCTCATGGGGCTGGTTGGGGGTGAGGGGCAGGGTGTCAATACCACCCCAGGGTGTCAGCACCACTGGAACTGCCTGGGCTGGGGGCTGTCACTGGGCAGAGAGGGAAGGGATTCTGGAAAGCCCAAGACTATGAAGAGTGAACCCTCTCCACTGAGGCGGGTCTCTGGAGTCGCCCACGAGGCCTGGGCCTGAGTCCTGGGTGCTTCTTAGTGACCCAAAGGTGCCTGTCTTACCTGGCGATCCCCAACCCCTCCCTTGTGCGGTCCAGTATCACGGGACATAGCAGTCACGGTAAGCATGGGCTGGCTTGTGCCAGCTTGCTCCTCTGCAGTGAGTAGCCATATTTCCACTACACGAAAGATTCCACTGCCAGGTCTGACTGGCACCTGTCACTCGCCAAGCCCCCACAGCCTCTTCTTTGCAAACTGGCGCCCTCGTGGCGAAGGAATTTTGTGTTGGACTATGCAAGGTCAGCAGTTTGAAACTATGAGTCGCCCCCTGGAAGGAAGACGAGGCTGTCTACTCTCATAAAGTGTGTCTCTGAAACTCAGAGAGGGCAGTTCTGCTCTGTTCTCTAGGAGTGGTTATATGAGCCGGCATCCACTTGATGGCAGCGAGGTTGAGGTTTTTATTGTTGTTGTTCCAAGTTGGGGGACAGATGAGCTAGGACACAAGTGACATGGGCACTGACTTGTGCTTAATTTTTAATCTTAATTTTTAATACAGGGGCTTCCTGGGTGATCCGCCTCTGGGAGGCCTGTTAGGGAGAAACTGAGGTTCCCAGATGTCAAATCACTGGCTTCAAGTCACAGAGCCTCCCCGCTCCGCCGATGTCCAGGGCTCTCCTCTGGCCTCCCTCTCGCGGTCCAGTTGGTGGAGAGAGGGAGGGAGGGAGGGGAGGAAGGAGGAGGCCAGGGGTGTGGGTCAGCAGTCTCGGGGATGCCGGCTGCCAAGAGCTGGGCCTTCAGCTGTTAGCTTCTGGTGATATTTCATTAGTTCACACTATTTCCACCTGCCGCGCCCGGCAACAGGAGACAGAGTTCCTCGTGTCCAGGGCGCTGGCGGGCCGGGCGGAGGTCCTGATGAGGTCAGCCGTGGGGGCCGGTGACGCGTTGCAACTCACAGGGATCTCAGGCCCCAGGACCTGGCTTAGCCCCCCTCCCTCTCCCCCACGGGGATGGGATCCCGATTTCACCCCTAGAGGGAGCCAGCCGGAGGGCGGCAGGCACCCGGAAGACAGAGTCGCTGCCGGCCCCCGCCGGGCTCTGTCACCGCCCTCCTGTGCGACCCGCACCCAGTGGCCGACCCTCGCTGGGCCCCAGTGCCCACAGGACACAATGGACATTGTTGTCTTTAGATGTTGCTGAAGGAAGAGAGGACTCCCGGGGGCTGCGTCTGGGTGGAAACCTGCCTGCAGGGACTGCGAGGGCCAGCGCTGAGCACCAGCCCCGTGGACATCCCCAGGCAGGTGGCGGAGAGTGGGAAACGGTGGCCTGGCTGGGCAAGTATGCGGCTGTTGAATGGGAGAAGAGGGCAGGGTAGGGCTGGGCCAGGCCCCAGACCCAGGGTGGTCTCAGAAGGGTGGACTCTGGGGACTGAGCTGAGGTTGGGGGCTGGAGAAGCAGGGGGAATATGGCCCCTACGGGCCTGGGGCTGTCTGACTTTTGTTGAAAACCCCAGGAGGGCAGGGACTCCCTGCCTCATCACCTTCAAGTCCCAGCCTTCTGTCCCTGGAGGCTCGCTTGTTGCCATGGCAATCACTGGTCCCAGTGGAGTTTCCAGACTAAGACAGACTAGGAAGAAAGGGCTGGCCATGGGAAAACCGGATGGAGCACGGGGTCCCCATGAATCAGGGCCCAGCTCCTGGGAGCACGGCCGTGGGGAAATCAGGGTGGGGGTTGGTAGCAGCCTCTGTGAAGGGCTCTCCCAGGCCTGCTTGTCCAGGGGGGTGAGAAGCAGCTAGAGCCAGCCCTGCAGCTTCCTGGAGAGTGAGTCTGGCCCCAGCATGAGGACAGGCATCGGGAGCAGACAGCATGCCATCTGGAGCCAGGCTCCGATCAATAAGGTGACGTCCTTTCTATATTCCTATCCTCCTCCTCAACCTGCTTCCACCATGGCCGCTTCACCGCCCCGCCCACAGCAACCCTCTGCCTGATGCCCATGGCCAGGATGCTCACGGAGGTCTGTCTGTGTGTGCATCCGTGTATCTGGGTGTTCGCTGTGCGTGTTGTGTGTGTGTCTGTGTGTCTGTTGTGTGTATGTGCTGTGTGTGTTGTGTGTGTCTCTGTGGTGTGTCTGGGTGTGCGTGTATGTATATGTATGTGGGCGTGTGTGTATGTGTGTGTTGTGTGTGCATGCCGGTGTTGTGTGCTGGGTGTGTCTGTGAGTTCATGTCTCTGTGTATTGTCTGTCTCTGTGTGTGTCTGCCTGGGTGCATCTGTTTGTGTGCAGTGTGTGTGCATGTGTAGCTGTGTGCACGTCTGTGTACATGCACATGTTCCTTGTGTGCACGTGCGTGCGCATTTGTGTGCGGTTGATGAGTTTCCATACTTTGTTTCAGGTCTCCCCTGCAACGGTCCTGCCTTGTCTTTGGGGTGGCCAGTGTCGGGCAGTCATCCAGGTGGACTGGGGCACCCCAACATCTGGCCCTCAGTTGCGAGTGCCCAGTTGTCTCCCACTCCAGGTTGTTGGTCTGTTTGAGCCCCCCCCCATTGCGCACAGGCCCCTGTACATCCTCTCTCTCTCTCCTGCAGCTGGCACCGTGGTGTCCTCAGCGGGCAAGCACCATGGCCCTGAACTCTCCCTGAGCCATGGAAAGAAGGACGGCACTGACCTCCAGTCACGGGTCCCTGCAGCCGCTCAAGGGGAGGGAAGGGGAGCTCTCCATTCCCGAGATCCGGACCCAAGCAGACAACCTTCAAGTTTTTGAAGCAGCTCTTCTTTTTCAGAAAGAAAGACTGGAAAAGGCGAGGCGCTGATTCCACGGGCTCAGGTAGAAAGCAAATGGTTGGAGAATGATGAGGCCAACAAATGCACCCCGTGCTTGACACACAGCGATGGAGGGATGGATTGTGATCAGAGTTGCATGAGCCCCCAATAAAATGCTTTTAAAAGAAAGAAAGACTATGATCATGTATGAGACAGGGTGGAGCACCCTACAAAGCAATAGAAACTAGAGGGATTAGAAAGGCGGGGACCCCTCCCCCCACCCTCATCGGCATTGCTGTCCCAGTCCCGGTGCTTTTATGGACACCTGGGGCCTCTCACTGCTGACCACCCTCCAGGGGTTAGTGGGGCGTCACCTGTGACTGGGAGTCCCCCTTGCTGTCTTTCCTCTGAGCCCCTCCTCAACCCCTGACTTAGCTGCTGGTTTCACCAGAAGTCCAGCTGTCTTTTAGGCAGGGAGTCGGAGGCCCAGCGCCAGTGGCCAGGGAGTCTCCCGGACACCCTGCAATGATTTATTTTTGGCTGCTCGTGTGCTGCTCGGTGGTTATGCTCAGAAACCTCCCTGGGTCCCTGCGGCTTCTGCTGCATCAGCCCATTTGCTCGCCTGTGCTGGAGGGGGCCGGCCTCCGGGGTGGACCGAGGTCATGGGAAACAGGGTCTTCCCTGGGGGCAGGGGTGGTTAAAGTCACCTCTCCCACTTCTTCCAGAACTCTTTCCGTTCTGAAGCGGCAGCCATCCTTCTAGGCAGAGGGAAGCTGGGGAAGGGGAGCCAGCCTCACGGCACCTGGAAGGCGACCTCACTGTGCCTGCCGGCGACCCTGTCACTCAGGGAGGGAAACTGAGGCAGTCATGGGAGGCCCACGTCCAGGGTGGGCGTCATGCGGGGGTTCTAGGGGAAGGCTGGAGCCATTCCCTTTCCTCATCAAGCGTGCCATGTTTTTGTTCCGATTCTGGAGCCAGCCCTCTAGGATGGGTTCCTTTGGGCAGGGCAGAGCCGGTTCTGCTTGAGGCTCCATGCAAGTCAGAGATTAGGACCGGACCGAGGTGTGGGGAGGCCCTGAGGCCAAACCCTGGGAATAAATCTACAGCAGAACGAGGTCGGGAGAGAGAGAGTGGGTTGAGCGAGCAGATGTCCTCTCCCTCCTCCCCCAACGCCTCTCTCTAGAGCAGCGGTTCCTGACCTTCCTGATGCTGCCCTCCTTCAACACAGTTCCTCATGTGGGGGTGACCCCCCACCCTAACATTATGCTTGTTGTTCCTTCATAACTGACATGTTGCAACTGTGACGAATCGTCATGTAAATATCTGAGAGGAGGATGTATTACAAAGGGATGAATCACAAAAACAACATGTGATCCTATATCTTGAAACAGTTTCATCTAATCACAAGTAAATGAAATGTTGCCTTGAAGCCTGGTGCAGCATGGGTAACAGTCTTGACATGTGGGCGTATCTGCATGGGGGCAGATCCTCCTGGAGACAGATAGAGGAGTGGAGTCTCAGTTCCTAAGATCATCGGAAATGTGTGTTTTCCGATGGTCTTAAGCGACCCCTGTGAAAGGGCCGTTCATCCCCTAGAGGGGTCGGGACCCACAGGTTGAGAACTGCCCTGGACTCCATTGCTCCTCTCCATCCTGGCTCCCTGGCTGGCCCTGCCTGCCTTTCATTCTCCAAAGATGAACTTGGACTCCCTCACTTTGAACGCTGACGCACAGTGACCTTACAGGCCCGAACTGTCCCCGTGGAGTTCTGAGATGGCTACTCTTTGGACAGCCTCCTTTTTCTCCCTCGGGGCGGCAGATGGTCTTGAACCCCTGACCTTGCAGCTCACAGCCCAACGCATCACTGCTGTGCCACCGGCGCGGCTGCCCCACCACCGCTCACTGCCCACCGATTCCAGCTCAGAGCCGTCTGAGCGAGGGTGGGAGAGTGGAGCCATGGGTGTTCAAGAGCTGATTTTGTTTTCAAAGCAAACCACCAGGCCTTTCTTCTGAGGCTCCTCTGCAGAGAGTCGGTCCTCCAACCTTTCCATTAGACGCTGAGCACATGAGTCGATTGCACCATGTTGGAGGAAGATAGGACTTTCCCACACTTCGATCTCCTCCAGAATCGTAGGTAAATACTAGTACCCATTTGCCAACTCAGAAGCTTCGAGATTTTCTCCCTAAAGGCTCCAGCTATCAGAGGCCACTCTCTCTCCTACAAGAGATAGGGCTGACTCCCCGCTGCGAGGATAATGGTTCACTTCCCCTGAAGCCAGAACCACATCTGTTCCCCAATAGGTGGAGTTCTCTAAAGCATCAAGAGAACGAGCCTGACCTGCTTAGTCACCTCTATGAGTCTGGGGTCTGCTCTTGTCACACGGGACCCTGATGTCTCCTTCTCCGATAGTACAACCCTTTCCTGTGACGTTTGTCCTCACCTGTGATTAGGGGCCTTGCATGTCCCCAAGAGATATATAAGGTTTGGTCAGAATAAAGGAGCTCTCTCAGCTGCTTCTTCTCCTCCCCCAATGCTTCTCCCTCTTCTCTTTCCCCATGTCCTCTCCTCCCCCTCTTACCTTCTCTCTCTTTCTCTACGTGGACCACCAGGCAGGACTGAGGTGAGCATGCTACCATGAGATATGTCTGACGCTGCTATTTCTCTCTTTCTCTATGACTTTACTATGATAATAATTTTCGCCGTGCAACTCTGCCTGGAATGTATTATCGGAGGCTGGCTTCCTCTGATAGCACAATTCCGGGACTCCCTGGCTTCTGCACATGTGTGTGTGATTATATGATTTCCTCCAAGAGTTTCAGCCTTTTCTGAAGATTCTTAAACCGTCTCACTCACGGTGAGCATTAGAAAGATCAGCAGCCCTTAGCTGTGGTGCCCCCTTGGGCAGGAATCCAGTCCCAGGGGTTGCTGGGAGAGGGAGGGGTGGGAGTTTGGGGACAGTGAAGGCCATTCAGCTATGAACCCAAATGTTCGTGGTTCGAACCCATGCAGAGACTGCAGAAGAAAGGCCTGGCGATCGCGTTCCCTATGTCTTATAGCCCAGGAAGCGCAATTCAATTCAATGACCATGGCTGGGCTTTCCCAGGCTCATGGTCTCACCGGGCAAGATGGCCAGGCCCTGAGTTCCGGGGGCCTCGATTCCATCTTCTGTAAATCAGGACTCACACTGGTGCCCTCTCGGACAGGAACCCGTGGGTGGGGTGGCCGAAGGAGGAGACTGGGAAGCACCCGTGACCCGCAGATCTGCAGAAGGAACAGTCTCGCAGACTAGCCTGGGGGATGGGCGCACGGTGGGACTCACAGGCGCACATTCAGCTCCTTGCTGGGTGACAAACAGATTCCTTGTTTTGTGAGCTTCCGAGGCCCTTATGCTGCACTGATTTGAGGACAGGGAGGAAAGGAGACCTCCATTCTTGTGGATGTGGCCATACCTGGCCTTGCACAGGGGTAGGTAGAGGCAGGGCATGGGCTTCCCAGTTGAATTCAGGCAGG
>PVJH01036058.1:0-19195 GCA_004026705.1 Nesogale talazaci | reverse complement strand
GAGGTAGTCCAATCTGATGAGGCCGACACCGATGCAGGCGTGGTGAAACCAGGCGACCCTAGCCCTGCCCACGTGCAGGTGGGACTGCTCTCCCTTGGGGTTTCTTGCTGTGACCTTTGAGAAACAGATTGCAGCCCCGTCTCCTGAAAGAGCACACATCCTCTTCATCGTCATTGGTATTGCCCCGATATGTTCCTGCACACAACCTTGACTCCCATGGGTGAGAACACACAGAAGGCCAGGGACTAGATGGTTGGGTGGCTGCATTTATCTACTTCTCTCTAGGTGGCCACCAGTCCGAAATCCCCCCACCCTCACTGTCCAGGAGGGGATGCCAGCTCGCAGGGGTCCTGGGCAAGAATGGACCTTGGAGGCTACAGACATCGGTCTAGTTTATTCAAGATGGCACCAAGCCAAAGACATGGGAAATACAGATCGTCAGCCCACAAGACAGGCATGTTTGACAACAGAACAACAATTAAAAAAAAATGAACCAGTAGATGATATTGCCTCTGATGGGAAAGGATCTGCAATGACTGTCAGAGACGTCCCAGACACAGCTGGGCAAACTTTGCGGGAACCAAGGTGCAGGCTTCTCCCCCTGGGGTGGCCTCCTTGAGGAAAGACATGGGAGAGATTCCTCAGTGCAAGAGATTCTAAGACTTGTCCTAACCTCACCCTCTCACTTTCTGAAGAAACTGGAAGTTGACTTAAGAGATCAGGCCCTGAGGGAAGGACGTCATGCGAGGTAAAGGGGCCAGTCAACACAAAAAGAGGAAGGCTGCCAAGGAGGTGGATGGTCACGGTGGTTGCAACCAGGGGGCTTAAGCACCAACGTGTGAGGCTGCTAAAGGACACAGTCGTGGTTGGTCCCATGGTACGCGGGCTGCTGGGAGTTGAAACGGACTCAATGGCATCTGACAGCACACAACAAAAGCTAGTTGTGTCAGTTGTCTTTTTTGTAGCTCTCTCATAAAATAGCAATACTGATTTTTACTGGGGTTAAAGTGAAACAAATATACGAGGGGTACCCCCACCCCAAGAGGGAAAAGCTCTGCTGGGCAGAACTTTGGTAAGTACACAACTCCCTCTAGCAACTCCCTCGCAGTGGCATCGCCTGGGAAGGGGCTCTCTGGTCAGAGTGAATTTTTTTCATGAAAGCAGTTTCACTCCGACCTCGTTTTTGTGTGGGTGATGACCAACTTAAGAGGACAGCATGCAGCTGTGAAGTTTTTTTTCATGCTCAGGAAAAATACCACAGAAACTTTTGTGTGATGTTGAACATAGCTTATAAGGACAGCGCTATGGGAAAACTCAAGTGTACAGAGTTTCTCTTTTCAAAAAAGGTGAAATGTCGGTTGATGACAAAGCTCGTTCTGGACATCCATAGACTTCCTGAATGGATTAAAATGTCAACTCAAAAAAAAAAAAGAAAGAAAACATCAACTCATAGTGCATTTGGAGTTCGTTCCACCAGGACAGGCTGTTACTCAAGCTTGCTAGTTAGAGATTCTATAAAGATAGCATAACAGTGTGTGACAAAAAAAGACCTGATTTGTGGCAGACATAGGACTGGTTTTGCCACCATCACAAGGCACCTGCTTAGACAGCAATCTCCATGCACCAGTTTTGGGCAAAAAATAACATGCCTCTCTTGCCCCAGAAACCTTACTCACCCAACCTTGCTCCATGAGACTTCTTTTTGTTTCTGAGAATGAAGAGGGACATGAAATGAGAGGAATTTTGATGACATAGAAGAAGTGAAGAAAAATACAAGAGAGGTGCTGTCAGCTATCCAAACAGATGAGTTTGAAAAATGTTTCTAAGAATGGAATCGCAGATTTGACAAACGTTGCTGATGGACCCTGAGCCCTGGAAACTAGGAGCCATGGAGAGAACGCTGCCAGCGCCGTGTTGCTTCTATCGCCGCTGGACACACAAGACTCTGCACCCACTGGCCTGTGACTGTCCTGGTGTCATTGCACTTGTTTTGTGAGTCGGAAGGAGACTTTATAGACTGGTATCAGACATATGGGCTAATATCGGACTTCTGACCTTGGAGTGGACCGGGTTGAGATGCTTTCTCAATGTTCCATTCCTCTTGTATATAAACCTTTCCTTTATATCCATAGGTGTGCTTATGAATTTGTTTCTCTAGTCTACCCGGACTAACACAAATGTATTAAGTGTAATGAAAAGTATGTTGAAGGTGATAAGGTTGTCTTGCAAAAAATTTTAAATACATAGCTTTAGGGAGAAAAAAATGGTATTTTTTGGATACATCCTTGTATACATCTTAAATCTCTCTCTGGATTCTCAGTTGACTGGACCAGTTAGAGATATCACCTCACTGTGAACTTTTCAGAAATAATTAGGGATGAAAGCTACACCTGGCCTGAAAATCTAACAACCAAACCAGTGTTTGAGAATTCCTGAGGTGGGTACCAGGGGAAGAAGCTCAAAGCCTGGGAAAGCTGTACAAACATTCCATATCTAAAGATAAACACTTGGGATCTTTATGAAATTCAGGTTTAAGTTTGTGTTGGCCATACTGCCTTATGACTCAGCTAGGGAAATGCAAAATATGAATGGAAAAGACCAAATATTTAGGTTTAAGAAGACAGTTACTTTCATTTGGAAAGATGGAGCCTAGAATGGCATAGCAATAAGTGTAAAAAGCCCATTGAAGTGACTCATAGAACTCTTTCATTGTTTCCCTTTAAAAATACTGTGATAGTCTGGGTTGACTACAGAAACAAATTCCTAGACACTAATATGTGTATAAGAAAGAGCTTTATATAAAGAGTAATTGTATATTAAGAAAACATCCCAGCCCGGATCAAGACCCTAAGTCTGATATTATCCCCGATGTCTGATACCACTCTGTCAATTCCTGTTCAGACTCATGCAACACATGCAATGATGCTGAATGCAGGAAAATCAGAGGCCAGTGGGTGGAAAGTCTTGTGGGTCCAGTGGTGGTGGAAGCATCTCAGCGCTGGCGGGGGTCTCCATGTGGCCCCTCCAGCTCCAGGGCTCTGGCTCCATCAGCCTAGCTCTATGTGGCCTGTCAACAAGAAGATGAAGCAAAGTGTAAGTCTGGCCTCCAGTGAGCTCTTTAATCTTCATAGCGCCTCCAAATGTGGTCATCAAACTGTGATCTGAATGACAGGCTAAACTCTACCCCTTCACTCTTTGTTTTGTTTTATTTTGGGGCATCACTGCCCTCTGGTGGTCGTGGGCGCTACCCAGTGCTGCTTCTGAGAGACCTCCGCTGGATTTGAACCGCCAAGCCCGCGGGCCGCAGTCTCGCACTCAACCACTTATGCCACCGGGGCTCAGCCACCTTCACCCTTAATAGTATCGAGTTGACACCAGATTATGTAAGTACCACAAATACCATACTACCATCATACATGCTATACAGCTGATAAATAAACATACATATTCTACAGTTCCTCTTTTTCTGGGGGGGGGAGGGGGAGGGCAATCACTCCCCTGGTAGTAGGAGGCTCAGCCTTGCTCCTGGAGAGCTGCTGCTGCATTTGAACCACCAACCCTGTGGGCCTCAGTCCCGCACACAACCACTATGCCACTGGGGCTCAGCCATCTACAGTTCCTCCTTAACACAATCAATCTTCTTTCAACTAACTTTGGGAAGCAATGCCAATATACTCTCTCAAAGTTCACATCTAATGGCTTATACATGAACCAATTTCTCTTTAAGAAAAACCAAAAACCGGCTTTCTGTCAGTACTAAGCACAATGTCCAGTGTGTCCTTTGGAACATCGTGGCAAAGGAAGTGGCTAACAAGTATTAAGGAAGCCCTGGGGTGGTGGATGAAGCAATCTGCTGTTAACAGAAAACATGGCAGCACAAACACCCCAGTCCCTCCATGAGAGAGGTGTGGCCACGTGTTTCTGTAAACAGGGCAGCTTTGCAGACGCACTGGAGCAGTTCTAACCAATAGTGGTGCTGTGGGTCAGAATCAACTTCATAGCAATGGGCAACTATGAGGGACCCTAGGACATTCCATTCTCTTTTCATTCAATTTTTCCACAAATTTTTCTAAGTCCCTTCCTATAATACTGATTACATGCAAACGCGAACAGCCTGGAAGACATCCTACCCAACTCCAATGAACTAAAGCTTATTCTTCAGGGAAAATTAGGGAGTTCACACACACACAGACACTCCCTTCCTCGCCCCCATTTTTGTCTCCAGAGACACAGATTCTTTTCTGGGATGTGAACATCATTCACCATCTCCAAGAAGATTCTAGAATCTCATAAAGAGAACCTACTTTTCCTCCATCTCCTATGGAAATAGGATATGAAGTAGCCCATTTGAAGTGACCATCTTTATAAGTCATGGTCCAGTCTTTCATTGCATGAATCTTTCCCACTGTCATTGAGTCCATGCCTGCTCACAGCAGCCCTACAGGACAACCCTTCAGAACTGCCTCTGTGGGCTGCCAAGACAGGAGCTTTCAGGAGTAGAACACTCAGTCTTTCTCCCAAGTCTTGGAAGCTGATATTCCACAGCGGATGGCAGAACTGTCACAGGGTCTTGGAAGCCAACACCAGGATGTCCATGAGCAAGGAGAGTCTGGACATGGCTGGGGTCGGGTGACTGCAGATGGACACTCAGCAGGAACTCGAGACAGGAGCAACAGGTCAACTAATACAATGATTTCAACGTCCTAACAACTGTCTGTGGTGGAACCCTAGTGGCATAGTGATGGTGTTTTGGGCTGTCAACCTCCAGGGCAACAGTTTGAAACCATGGGCTGCTCCTTGGGGGAAAGGCATGGATGTAGCATAATTCATTTACCAAAGCTCCTATTGATGGTCATTTAGCTTGTCTCTTCCCATGAACAAGATTGCAAACATACTCATATGCACAAGTGCCCGTGTTTTCCTAGTTATTGTCTTACGTTTCCATTGTGTAGAATCAGACTGGAAGTAATGTGTAGTGCACCTTTAAATTTTAATACGTTGTGACAGTGATGTGATCTGGTGTCAATTTGAGGATTAGGAGTGTAGAGGTGGAGTCTCGCCTGTCAATCTAGAGATAGCCAATGAGACCTGTGTGAGCATGGCCTTCTCCTCTGAGAATTATGGGAAACCCAGTATATTTCCCCCTTGGAGGTGAGAGACTCACTACTCAGTTCCTTGGAGATAGTCTACTGATAAGACATAAGGCTGACTGACTCCCTGTGAGACTTCCCAGAGGAGAAGCCACATATGCTTACCCTGTGGAACCAGACCTCCGAAACCTGAAAAGTCACATCAAGACTCCTGCCAGTGCTGAGAAGCTTGAGAAGCCACAGAGAGGCCCCTGCAAGCACTGAGATGCTTCTACGACTACTAGATACACAAAACTCTGCACCCACTGACCTGTGATTGTCCTGGTGTCATTGCATGTGCTTCGTGAATCTGAAGAAGACTTTATAGATTGGTATCAGACATATGGGCTAACATCGGACTTATGACCTTGGACTGGACTGAGCTGGGATGTTTCCTCAATGTTCAATTGCTCTTGTATATAAAGAGCATTATATATTCTTGTATGTATATATACATATGTATATATATATATATATACTCTCTTTTTTTTTGTGGGCATCTCTGCCTTGGTGGTAGCAGGAGGCCCAGACTTACTCCTAGAGAGCTGCTGCTGGATTTGAACCGCCAATCCTGTGGGCCACAGTCCTGCACACAACCACTATGCTACCGGGGCTCAACCCAAAACCTCTTTCTTATACATATAAGAGTTTCTATGAATTTGTTTCTCTAGTCTTCCCAGACTAACACATATGTAGTTCAGACAGCCTGCCAAGAAAGATGCCGTTTTACATTCCCAGTAAGCATTTATGCTGGTGTCTTCAAGAACATTCTTAGGTGATTAAGGACTAAGGCGATTGACTCACCATCTAGCCACCAACTTGCAGCTTCGAACATGGTTGCGGACATGAGCTCACTTTTTGGTGAGCCGCTTGCCAGCTCCACGATCCTGCTTCTGTACAGAGCAGCCACAGCACAAAGTCAGGTCAGCAGTGGTCCTCAACCTGTGGGTCGCGACCCCTTTCAGGGTCCAACGACCCATTCACAGGGGTTGATTCACGACAGTAGCAAAATGATAGTGATGAAATAGCAACGAAAATAATTTTATGGTTAAGGAGGTCACCACCACCCTGTATTAATGGGTCCCAGGTTAGACTCATAGTTGTGTGATAACTAGTGCTGTATGGATTTAAGTCACAGCAAACTGTTCGCTTTTTCATATTTCCCACTGAGTATGCAATGTACTATGTAAATTACGAGGGTGTATTGGGTACGACTCATTCTAGCTGCATAATTAGCTGTGAATGATCCCTTCCCTAGAGAGAACAACAGACGCCACTAAGGCATGTAGTCTCGCCTTCAGATGCCCACTGTGCTCCGTGCTGAGAAGCCACGATGCCCTCAAGGCACTCACAGTGCCACAGTAAGAACACTTGCACTCATTCATTCGCTGGCCCTTGGCTCGATGCAGCTTCAGCGTGCTCCGCCCTGTGCTGGTGATGTGACCCAACAGTGAACGCCAAAGGCAGGGTACCTGACCTGGTGTGAGCGTTCTTTCTAGAAAAAGATGGCAAGACCTCCTTCCAAAGGCTAGTGTGGAGCCCCTCTGAGCATTGTGCTGGGCAGTGGGGTTGAGAGGTTTGCCTACGGAAATATGCCAGGGGAGCTGGGCTTTGAACAGAAGTAAGAACCCTCTCCAATCAAGAACAAGACATTCCAGGCAAGAGGAAATGTCTGAGTGAAAAACAGGGTTTGGGGGCTGAGCCCTGGTGGTGTAAGTGGTTGAGTGCGGGACTGTGTCCCGCGGACTTGGTGGTTCAAATCCAGCGGCGGCTCTCAGGAGCAGCACTGGGTGGCTCCCACAACCACCAGAAGGCAGTGAGGCCCACAAAAACAAAACAAAAAACAACAACAACAGCGTTTGGGAGTTGAAGATGGTGGGTACCCCAAAGCTACAGGATGGCAGGGGTCGGGTCAGAGCCTGTGCACTGTGTGTTAAGGTGTCTGCCCCTTGTACCAGTTTCACATAAGGAAGCTGAGTTTTAGAAAAGGTGATGTGACTTGTTAGGGTCTCAAGACATGGTTGAAGAGCCTCATCACATGTTTCAGTAAATTCAATTCCTCACTGAGAATAATAATGCATGCTAATGTCATGGGCCTTTGAGTTTGTATTTGTTTCAAAGCAAAGACCCAGCCTTAGTTGACATTTCTGTATAATGTTTACTTTGTTTAAAGTAAAACAAATGGCCATACTTCTACACAGATTCATGGGAACTTTTGTTTTTGTTTTTCACACCATTTATAAATAAACACACAAGCCTTGCTTTAAAAAGAAAGAAAAGTTAAAACTTTGCCGATAAGTCAAAAGTCCCTTCTACCCTTTGCCCCAAACTCAGTCCTGTTCCTCATCCCAAAGTCTCTCCGTTTGCTGTTATCGATTTTCTATATCTCCTTTTGGATTGTTGTTGTTATCATTTATGTGGGTGTTGACTGGAAATAGAAAACTTCTGTCATGTTTAAGTTCCACCCTTATTGATTCTTACCGACATAGGGTACACTTCAGCTAACCCTTGCCTTCCCTCCATATAATCAATATCATAAGAGATCGCATAATGCCTCGCACATCGCAGGCCCTCAAGAAATGTGTACTGAAGAATGAGAGAAAGATTGCTTTTAAAGGACTATGGCAGTCACCTAATCTGGTTTCAGTTTGAGGATTAAGACGGTAGGGGTGAAATCTTGCCTGTCCATCTAGAGATAGCCGAGGAGACCTCTGTGTGGGCATGGCCTTCTCCTCTGAGAATTCTGGGAAATCTGGTACTTCCTTCTCGGAAGCAGGAGACACTCACTCACTCCCTTGGAGACATTCAACGGTCAAGTCTGGCTCCCTGAGAGACACCCCCGAGGAGAAGCCTCATGGACCTACCCTGATGCAGCCAGAAATCCGGACCGAGAGAAGCCACGTGGAGACTCCTGCCAGCGCTGAGATGCTTCCACCACCACTGGCTCCAACGACTTTCTACCCACTGGCTTGTGGTCGTTCTGCATTTGGCATCATTGCATGTGTTGCGTGAGTCTGAAGAGAGCTTTATAGATTGGTATGGGACATATGGGCTAATATCGGACTCATGAACTTAATCTGCACTAGGCTGTGATGGTCTCTCAATGTTCATTTCCTCTTGTGTATAAGTCTCTCCCTTATATACATATGCCTGCTGTGAATTTGTTTCTCTAGTCTACCAGACTAACACAAGCACCTACTGATTCTCGCATTGTCAGTTGGCATCCACTCGATGGCACTGAGTTTGGCTTGATTTGGAAGGCACTGATTAGATAAGTGGACTCAGCCTAGTCTAAGATCAGCCACCTGGATTAAAACGTGCTGGTCAATAGCTGGGTTGTCAGCTCCCTGGTTCTAGAACCACTGAGAAATCATTTAGCCCTCTAGATCCTTATTAGAATGGAGGTTAATAATGGCATCTCATCTTGAACAGCACAAACACAACCCCCAACATCTTGGTCTGGCAGATGGCCCAGTGTCTGCACCAGCACCCACTCCTGGAGCGAAACCTCGTGCTGACTTGTTTCTGATGCGATAAAACGCTGCCGCTCGGCTCTGGGTGGGCTGGCCTTCATAAATCTGATTAGCAGCCTTGGCAACTGCAAGCCAGACCCGGAATGAAATAAATGTTCTCTTTCCAGATGAGCAGGCTTGTTTTCTCTGAGAGGATCTGCAGTGGTCGAGTTAATTCATCTAGAAGGCTGAGGACATTATGTTTGGGAGAGAGGAGGCAAGATTGCTATTATTGGAGAGAAGGGACAGATTTTATGAGCATTTTCTATCTCTTCTGCAATGGGCTCATCTCCAGGGTCACATGTGAGGTTGGAAATTAGGATCCACTGCCAGGGTAAGTCAGGAGAAGCAGCAGTGTAGTTGCTAGCTAATGACAGCTAGTGTCCTGGGTCCCTCGGGGTAATCATCAACAATCCAGTCTAATCTGAGCTCTCCCTACAAACCCATCACTTGAGCCTCTGTGGAACAGATAGCTCCTGAACCCAACTGATTCATAGCAGACCCATAGAACAGGGCAGAACTGCCCCTGTGGGTCTCTGAGACTGTAACTCTCTCCAGGCATAGAAAGCCTCATCTTTCTCCCACAGAACAGCAAGTGGTTTTGAACCACTCACCTTGCGGTTAGCAGGTCAACATGTAATTCACTACACCACCAGGACTCTTCCCCCTGAAGCTCAGCAGGTTCAAAATAAGGTTTAATAAGAAGAGGACTGCTTGATTGCTTGTTTGTTTTTCATTTCAGGTAACAAATATTTCCTGAGTACCTACTGTGCACCCAATATGAGACTGGGGATTCCTCAGAAGGGGTGGCATGGGTCTCAGGAGAAAAACTGAGTTGAATTAAGATGTGTTTCTAAGGGTGAGTATCAAGTGGTCTGTACTGGCAACCAGGCTTTGTGGGGTTTTCAGTGGCTGAGTTTTGGAAAGTAGACTTGCAGGCCTCTCTTCTGAGGTGCTTCAAGGTAGACTTCAGCCTCCAAACTTTTGGTGCCAGATGCGTTGTAAGTCCTTAATGAAAATCACCAGCATCAGATTGAGTAGGCAACTAGCACTGCCTACAAGAAGCACTAAATGATCAGGGTCGCCATACATGGATCGGTACATACAGATGGAAGACATAGGTGGAACAGAACTCAAATTCTTAAAACACCTATACTTGCTGGTCTAATGGAGACAAAGGGACTCCTAGAGGCCCTCAATTTATTTGGGCACACGTTAAACCATAAACAGGAAGGATCCCTTGAGGCCAGCTTTTAACTAAGGAAGAGATTGGCTCATAAAATATCAAATCCCACCCTTGAGTGATGGCTGCCTTTTCAAAATCATCTAGCAGAGACCAACCGGTCCAAAATGACTCTACAGTGAAGATGAGACAGTAACCCCCCACTTCCAGGGGGTCCATTCTGACTCACAGCGACCTTGGGTTTCTGTGACTGTAAATCTTTCCTGGAGTCCAAAGCGTCTTCTTTCTCCCAATCTGCTGGCTCCTTGTGAAAGGGCAGGGCTGCCAGGGGCCCAACAAGAGTGCGGGGAATGGTGCAGGCAGAAGGTAAAGAATGAGAAGGGGGCATAGGGTGAAAATGAAGCCAGCATCCCTGGATAATTGGTGGAGACTTGGCATTTTCCTCAGTTCTTTCAGCTTGAGCTACACTAAGCGTGCTCTTCCTTTCTGGGTTTTTAAGTCTACATCTTTGCACATTTCCTTATAACACTTTTCCCCCAGCTGTTATACTGGCATGTCATCGCATATTGTACAATTTGACAGTTCGATGACAATAACAGGAGTTGATCGATCGTCCCCACCATCCATTTTAGAATGTGTCCTTTGTTCTTGTACGCCTCTGTCTCTATTCACCCATGTTTCTGTTGTGCGTCCCCTTCATATTTGGGGTATGGGACTTAAAGTGACCAGATTTCAAGTGGACACCATTGACGGGGTGGGGTGAGAGTGTTCTTGATCAAAAATTTGGTCTATATCATAGTTTCCCTAAGTGGGATGCCACTGCCCCCCAGGGGTGGGTGGTATGATCTAAGGGCATTGTAGGAGCAGATACCTACACTTTATCCTGGATTCTGGGCTGGAGTACAAAAGATTTTCATTACTAGGGAGGTCATAAGGATTTTTTTTTTTTTATTTTAGGCATCACTGCCCTCAGGTGGTGGGAGTAGGAGGCCCAGCCTTTGCTCCTGAGCCGGAATTGAACCTCCATCCCAGTGGGCCGCAGTCCCGCGCACAACCACTACGTCACCGGGGCTCAGCCAAGGATTTTTTTTTAAGAGGGCAGTAGACCATATAAGTTTATGGAGCAACAAAAAATTTCAAAAGATGAAAAAATAGTATTGTGATATATTTATTTTAATTTTAAATCACCGCAGGGCATTGCTAAAATGTTAAAAAGCGGGACGTCGGGCCACCACTTTAAGGTGGGTGGGTACATGTCGATCCTTGTGATTGGTTTCCCCTTTCTCCTTCCTTGTCCCCTTAGCTTCCCTCATGGTACTGCTACTCTCCATGATTGGTCCTGAGGGGCATCATACTTTTTATCTTTTCCAGTTGCCCTTTGAAACTTTCTGTTCCTCTCTTTGACTTCATCATTTTTTTCCCATTTGCTTTCGCCACTCTCTGTTCAGTCTTTACTGACATCCATCTTCAACTCTCCTTTCTTTCCTCTGTATGGATTTGTTACTTTCTTCCTGGAGATATCCATGATGTCATCCCACAGCTCATCAAGTCTTCGGTCCTTAGTGTGCAACGTGCTAAACCTGTCCTGGGAAACCAGAAACCTTCACTGCTGTGGGAACTGTCACTTTAAACACAGTGAAATATTATTAAATAAAAATGCATATACTTTTAAACATGAAGTATAGTTCAAAGGGGGGAACAAAAGGTTTTTAAGTCACCACCAACGCAGGGGAAGATAACCCATGCTGGAAAAGTGAACCTGGTTACAGGAGTGGTAATCAAGTCTTAAATGTGTTTAATTGACTGCATTTAAATTAATCCTGCATAAATCTGATAACATTCTCTTTAAAAGAATTCTAAGACTCTGTAGGCCTACCTCAGATGATAATCTCTCTCCCACTCATTTTGAAAATGCCAAGTTAGCAACCAGGTGCCAAAATCCATGAACAAAGGCTCAAGACCATACTGAGAAATCCTGTCTCCTGGAGCGCTTCCTATGGCATCCTTGTTACAATCTAGATGACATTGTGGAGAAGGAAGGATGGGCTGGGACAGGTAGAATCCATGTGCTGTCCCATCTCCCTCAGCATCAAAAGCATCCTCCTGCCGTCTTCTTGTGTGGGGAACTGCAGGGGCTACCCATCCTTGTGGAAAGCCAGGAAAGAACTTTGAAGGGGCCTGCTCACACCTCTCTCAGTGACTACATGATAAGCTTCACATATAGTCTACGGCCATACCACCCTGAACGCGCCTGATCTCATCTGATAAGCTTCACATATAGAGTTGGGGTCTCAGTGATGACATCTTTCTGAGCTCTTTACCGATTCCGCAGTGAGCACATCTCCCACTCGAAGCCCCCCCTGCGGGACAGAGGAGACTTGCTCCACCGTCTTTCCTACACTGCAGGCTGGGCAGAAGCTGGTCTTCCAGTCTTTGGGAGAGAACGCCATGGTTAGGACCTGTCTAAGAGGACTGACTGCCTCCGGCGGGATAAACTAGGTTGGGTGGAAACAAAAGCTTTGTTACCTCTCTCCCACGCCTTCCAGAGAACATTCACCGGCAAAGAACATGAACCTGGATCAAGAGGTTGTCCTTAGGGTCTGCCCCTCGGCCCCCTGAGTTGTGTTTGCCTCTGGGGCGGGCTCTCGTCACCACAGCCTCCCCCAGGTCCAGACGGATGTTCTTACAAATCCCCAGTGTGAGGAAAAGAGGTTCTCTTCCCTGTGAGTCCCACAAAAACCTCCGCAGGTACTCGAAGGGAAAAATTTGAGTCAAATACCCGTCCCTGAACCAGTTCCACAAGAGACCAGCATGCACAGCGGAGCCTAGAGTTCACTCGGGCTAAAAAGACAAAGGAAACCACCCAGTTACCATCGAGTCTCTTCTGACTCAAGATGACCTCACATGGGTCAGTCTGACCCAACCTAGTCAGACGCACACGGTGCATCGCCAGCGGATTTCCACTGGGTCATTCTTCTGAAGGAGATTGTCAGGATGTTCCTTCAAGGTGCTCCTGGGAGATCCAAGGCCTCCCATGGAGAGACTGGCCCTGTCCCAATTATGTCAGCTGGAACTGGAGAGGAAGTTCTCCAAGCCGGGAAAATCCAGGGGATATTAGCAGATGGAGGGAAAATAGCTGTTAGGCAGAACCATGGTTACAGTCTAAAACTTAAAGTCCATGACTCCTTGCCCAATGCAGGCCCTGGTGATTTCCATACTACAGTGGGTAACAGTAATGACCCCTATGTTCTCCCTTGACTGCTAGAAGACAGAATTATTCCGTTTTTTATGTCTTCATTCAACAAGTAGATACTGAGTGCCTACAATATGCAGGGACATCTGCCACCTGATCCAATTGCGCTGCCAAATAAAATACAGTCCCTGCCATCCAAGAGTTCCCAGGGGCCAAGACGTAGAACACGTAGTTCCCAATGTCTATGCTAGCTATTATAAAAGAGGCATGTAGGGAGATGCTGGTGGCATTTGTCCTGAATCTTACTGGTCATTGAGCTCATGTTCCCAGATCAATTCTGAATCTCCCCCCAGAACCCACTTAAACCCAATTTTTAAAAAAAGACTCCAAGGGAGGGAAAAATCTAGTATTTCTTTTCCTATGAAAACAATGTTAAATAATAACCAGGTGTTCAATGCTAAAGATCAAAGGCTCGCTTGTGACTTCTTTGTGGTCTCCCTGTCGATCTTGGATTTAAAATAAGGCGGCTAAGTGGCATTCTAAGACTGTGGCACAGTTCAAGGTGACCTTGAAAGCATTTCTTTTTCTTTTCCTTCAAACAAAAATAATGACTGCCTCACGGAGATAACTGCCACACATTCTCTGCGAGAATCAGTCAAGGCTATGCAAGGCCATCTGTCATTCACAAGGGCAGCAGGCCTCTCCAGTAGGGACTGCCTTATCCTGAAGCAGCTACAGCAGGTGAGCCCCAGAGAGGCCCAGGGGCCAGTCAAGGCCATCAGCTGGAGGGTAGCCTTGAGAGGCTCTGGTAGGAAAGGCCGTTCATCCGATGACGACATTAGTAATCTCTTCAGAAATCACAGGAAGTTGCCTGGAATATAACAGGGAGGCGGAAATTATGTGTGAAATGTGCAATTATTCCTGAAATGAACTCAAATCACACGGTGACATGCCTTCTTCTTATCTTTGACTGGAAATAAATTCATATGAGACAGGGTTTGAGAAGAGCAGACCGACTAGTCTCTATGCCCTTCCATTCGGGAAGCAGCTATTGAGCACCTATCATGTGCCTCATGATGCTTGACAATTTGCATGCAAAAAAAACCCCTACAAAGATGGCTATTACACCATCCTTGTCCTTGTCTGCCTGTCTACAGGGCGGATAAAGGCATAAACAAATAGTTACAGCATGATGTCATGTAACAGGCTTTTACAAGGTGCTGGAGGAGAGTGCAGTGTAGAAAATCTTGTTGAAGCAAAGTCTTCAAAGATGCAGGGCTGTTCCCGGAGTTGATGGGGGCAGAGAGAGCTACCTGAGGCCTGAGGGTGTCAAAAGTACGTTGGGAACAGGGAACTTCAGGAAATTCATTCAGGTGAGGGGGAAGAGGGAGGCACTGAAGGATTTGAAACACATGAGTGGTTTCCATCAGTTGGAGGCAGGAAGGGCGGACATGCTGTTCCTGCTGATATTCAGTTGACATGAGGAGTTCAGACATGAGGAGGGCTATCTTGAGACAAGACAGTGAAGTTGGTGAGTGGGGGGACGTGTTGGCCAGTTGCTGGAAGAATGGAAAGAGCAGGACCTGGAGGTCCATTATCAGAGAGGGTGGTGGTGCTGGTGGTGGGCGTGTGTATCGGAGGGAGGTGTCCATGGCTCTTGGGTAGGCTCAGCCTTCTGACCTGAGACTTGCTCTGTTGTATAGGGTCCCCACTTAGAAAAAGTCCCATACTTGTTTGAATGCTCTGCTGGCCCCATCTTGAAATTCTTTGTTTTTGAACAAGGCATCCCACATGTGCATTTTGCTCTAGGCCCCACAAATCACAGAGCTGGTCCTGTTCCCAGGTTTCTGCCTTGAGCTGGTGGGTGGGTCTTGGTGATAATAATTGAAAACAGAAGTAGGAAAAGGAACACATTTTATTCTACCATATCTGAGTTCCGTCAAGCACACATGAAGTGCATCTTCCCCCAGGGCATCAAAGGAGCCCTCGTGCAGTGGAAAAAGAATTGGGTGACTAACCACAAGGTCAGTCGGTGGTTTGAAGCCACTAGCTGCTGAGAGAGAAAATGAGGCCATAGGTTATGGTAAAGATCTAGTCTTGAAATCTTATATAGGGTCACTCACTATGAATCAGAATTGACTTGATGGCAGTGGGAGGGGCTGGTGTGGTCATCAAAGAAGAGATACTCAATAGATTGTTAGAAATTCCAGGTAAAATCCTATAAAATTGGAGCAAGGTATGGACTGCAGATACAGGTATAAGGGCCACCACAGCCAAGGTGATGGTGATGAGAGCCATGGGCATGGAAGAAAATATTCAGATGGCAAATCAGCTGTAAATAGAACCTTTGAGACAACAACATTTCCTGCTAAGAGGAGGACCACAGAACTAGAGGATGAGTCAGTGTCTTGAGAAGACATTTTGGAGGGAATGGTGTTCTGGAGGTGGGGCCCTGGTAGCATAGGGCTTACATGTTGGGCTTTGAACCAGCATCTAAGGGCAAAAGACAGGGCTTTCTAGTTTCATCTAGATTTCCAATCTCAGAAACTCACAGGGGCAGTTCAACCTTATCCTATGTTCTGGAGGTGGGGCCCTGGTAGCATAGGGCTTACATGTTGGGCTTTGAACCAGCCTCTAAGGGCAAAAGACAGGGCTTTCTAGTTTCATCTAGATTTCCAATCTCAGAAACTCACAGGGGCAGTTCAACCTTATCCTATGTGGCCACTGTGAGTCAGCATCCAACTTGACGGCAGTGAGGGTGAGCTTTGGTTTTGTGTCCCGGAAATCCTGGAGTCTCAAGAAGGAGGCAGGCGCATCTGAAGCACATGTCCGATAACAGTGTGGAAGCTTTCTTCCCATTTGGCAGTTAGTAGGTTGGGAACAATGATGAGAATGGAAACCATGTTGGAATGGAATAAAGACAAAAAGGAGGCGAAGCAGGTAACCTGCTGGCGGGGACCCTTTTAGAACCTAAACATGATGCCAAAGAGAGGAACATCGCATGGAAGGTACCCAAGAAGGGGATGTAAGGTGGGAGTCCAAGTGGGAGTGAGAAGCCATGGAAGAGGGAGCACTCACAGAAAATGGGGGCAAGAGCTGTCGGGAAAGAGAAGGGCACATTTCAAGGACAGAAGCAATAAAGGGAGGAACACAGCTAGATGGTTCAGCAGTTTGAAACCACCCGCTTCTCCCAGGGAGAACGAGGCGGTCTCTACTTTTCTGTAGAGTCACTGTCTTGGAAACCCACCGGGCAGTTCTACCCTGTCAGAACCAACTCAATGGCAGCGAGTTTTGTTGTTTTTTTTAATAAAAGCAAAACCTCTGAGGCTGCGGCAGGGCACGTGCTGATCCAGTGAATAATTAACGCGTCACCTAAACCTTCAGCTGCAGCCTCCTTGCGTCCACCAGTTTGTAAAACCAAACTGGTAATGCAGTTTCTTCTAGAGTCTAATGATTAAACTTCCCTGAGCCCTTTTTCATTACAGCAAAGTTAAAATATCACCAACTACCCACTTAAACCTCTCTCCCTGCACTGATTAATTAGAAAACAAACAAAATCTTCAGAGTGGACAAACGACTATTGTCCCCAGATTGCAGGGAGGAATGCTGAGTAGCGTGTTGTTGTTTGTTTTTTTAATTCAACGATGGGGATTGATTATTTTTATCTCATTGCTATGATGAATTATGTTGTCATGAACATGAGTGTGCATACATATATCTGTTCGAGTTATAATTCTAGTAATTTCTCTAGTAATTGCCTAGCAATGGGATTGCCATTACGTTAAGGATGTGCCGTAACATCTCCCCCAGTGGTTATTTATTTTACAATCCTACTAGCAGCATAAAAGAGTTTCAACATCTCTACACCCTGGCCAGCATATGCTGCTTTATTTTTTTTAAACTTTGCTGTTATTGCTGGGGTGAGATAAGACCTCATTGTATCTTCGAATGGTTAATGGCAGCACAAGTTCTGACTTCAGCCATACTGAAAGAACTAAGACAACTCATAGGAGTGTGCGTTAGGGTGGGCCCCCCGTCCCCAGTCCCCAAGAGATAAACAAGCTTATAGTCCCCTATTATTTTAACCAAAGAGCCCTAGCAGTGCAGTGGTTAAAGTCCTGGACTGCTAACCCAATGATGGCCCTTTGGGTAGCTCTTGTCAAGATCACAGCTTGTGAGAGGCTGGGTAGGGATGAGGCACAGTGGAATGGCTGGCGGCAAGAAGTCCAGGTTTGGGGGTTGTTTTTTTAACTAGATAGGTGACAGTTACGAGACCCTTCAGCGCAGGCCCTCTCCCTCCCCTCTCTCCTCTAGAAAGTGGAGCTCCTTTCCAGAATTGTCCAGGTTGTGCTTCCTAGAGTGAGGTAAGTGTCTCAGAAGAGATTCCTAGGTGCATGAGTGTTGGGTACAGAGTCACCAACGCATGTCCATCCAGGCAGGGACTGGATCGACGCTACCATCTGGATTCTGCCAAGAGGCAGACTTTTACGACTAGGTGGGTAATTGGAAGCTTTGATGTCTTCGGGGCATAAATGTGCGCGCAACGGTGCCCAGGGAAGAGCCGTTCCCTTTTTCAAGTGAAGACCTGGCCCGTGGCGCGCCCTCCCACACTCACTCACAGTGGGGGATTGACATCCTTTATGGGGATGAACTCGGTGGGGGCCACCCTGTAAGGGGAGGGCTAAGCGCCCTCCCAGAGCGCGGGGTGCAGGCTTTTCTGGCCTGGGGCACCTTTTCGTGACTCACTTCTTACAAATGTAAATGTTCGAGTCCGCCAGGGGTCCCCGATCCGCACCCTCTGGCTTCCCAATCGGAACACCTACGGTCCAGGCCAGCCGGGACGCATCCCGCCGCCCCCACGCTGGACCTCCCGAGCCCTCCACGCACACCTCTGAGTCCCGGCGGCCCCGCAGCCCCTCGCGGAGAGCCCAACCCCGCAGCGAGCGCCCGCAGACGCGCCCTTAAAACAAAAGAGGCGCCCCGAGGGTTGGCCCGGGACTCCCCCTCCCCCCCCCCTCCCGGCCAAGTGGTGGCCTCCCGCCGCCCGCCCCCTCCCTCAGCCCCTGCCTGCCGTTTGCGCATGAGCAGAGACGCCTCCTCGGTTCCTCCCCAGGCGAAACTTTCCAATTCCCTTCTTTGGGCTGGGGCTGCCCGGAGCGGGGAGTGCGCTCGCACCGTGGTAAGCCGAACAAAGTGGCGCCGCGGTCCCCCCACTCCGTGCCCCCCCCACTCCGGCTTCCGTGGGAGCGGCAGGAAATGGAAGGGCCCCCCTCTCCTCTCTCTGAACATTTGCCTTTTTTCTCCACCTCTCCAGAAAGCCAGACGGGAAGAAAGGGAAGGCGGCTTGCCGGACGCGTTCTCCCCCTCAGCCGCGGCCGCCGGGTCCCCGCGGCTGCAGAACTCGGACATGGGACCGCTCCAGGTGTTCGCTTTCGCTTTCCTAGGTAATTCTGTGGGGAGCGGGGGCCGCGGAAGTACCCCGAAGCCGTTGTCTCCCCCTCCCCACCCCCCAGAGTCGTGGCAGTTTGGGGGGAGTTGGGGAGGAGACGCTGCCCCTGCGATGAAACGCCGGCGCCGTGGCCTCGGCGGTGACTGGAGACGGCGCGCGCTGAGCGGCGCGGACCCGCATCCCCTGCCTCCTGGAGCCCCTGAAGGCTGGGTCTCCCCACCGGGAAGGGGTGTGGGGAAGTCGCCCATCGGGGAAGAGGCTCGCCGCGAGGACCCTCTGGGAACCGGTTCCCGAGCCAGTGCTCGAGCCGAGCGCAGGCTTCGCCCTGGGAACCGACTGGGGCCATGTGGCTTTAATTAGCCCGCGCTGATTGCCTCCGGATGGCACCAGAAACCCGTGCACCCCGAGCTGCCCTGCCACGGCGCAGCGGCCCGGCCCCTCCCGAGGCGCCGGGGCAGCCCACTCGCCCCGTGCAGGGAAAAGCGGCCCCAACTGCTGGCGCGTCACGTCTCCCAGGACCAGGCGTCCCCAACCCTCGCGCGCCCGCGCGCGCTCCCCTGGCGCCTCCGCGTGCACAGATGTGCGCGAGCTCCCGGGCGCACGCTCGCACCGGGGACGCACGGGCTGCCGCGAGCACGCGAGCTAGCTCGCGCGCGCTAACGCGCGTGCCCGCAGCGTGGAGTGGCCGGCATCTCTGCGCCCTGCTCCCGGGCACGTCGAAGTGGCCGG
>PVJH01036057.1:0-19121 GCA_004026705.1 Nesogale talazaci | reverse complement strand
TCTCTGGGAGGCAGGAATGGCGCCACAACTGATTAGTTCGCTTGTACCTGCCTGCCAGGGCTTTGCAAATCGCAAATCAGACTGTGCTGAGCAGTCTGTCTCAGCCCGCAGTCCTTCATCAACAGAGGCCCCACGGGGGCCCAGACTCTCTTTGCCCCCGGGGCAGAAATGGAAATGGAGTGATGGCCCAGGTGGCTGATGTGACCTGACCACCCATGGCCTGTGCCACATTATTCTTGTCCCAAGATCCTCGGCTCCCCGCTTGACTTGCGTTTACTCACTGCAAGCTCAAGCACGTTTGTGGTAGGCACCCCCAATGGTCTCTTACCTGCTAATCTGTTGTGGGTAGTGGTTATACGTTGGGCTACTAAGTGCAAGGTCGGCAATTTGAAACCACCAGCCACTCTGAGGGAGAAAGATGAGGTTTGTCTACTCCCATAGAGTTACAGTGTCAGAAACCCACAGGGTGAGTTCTACCCAGTCCTATGGGTTGCCTTAGTTGTAAACGACTCCATGGTGGTGAGCTTGGTTGGTACCTTCCGGCACTGTCCCCTGGGCCTACCCCTCAGGGATGAGGGCGGTCGAGAGGACGAGGGGGGCATGCAGACAGAGTGCCCCAGTGCTGTACGATTTGTCCAGCTTGGAGCACTGGAAAGATATGTTGCCTGGCGACACATAGAATTCATAAATAAATTCATGAATAATAAACCACATGGCCATTGAGTCAATGCCAACTGCTCTCGATCCTATAGGAGGGGACAGGGTAGAACTGTCCCTGTGGGTGTCCCAGACTTTCAGGAGCAGGGAGTCCCATCTTTGCTCCCGCAGAGCGGCTGAGCAGTGGTGGGTGGACCAATGCCAACTGGGGTCTTTATCTAGAGATTAATATATTGCTTATAAAACAGAGAAATATAGGACTGAGCCCCGGTGGCGTAGTAGTTGTGCGCAGTGACTGCGGCCCACTGGGATGGAGGTTCAATTCCGGCTCCCAGGAGCAAAGGCTGGGCTTCATACTACCACCACCTGAGGGCAGTGATGCCTTAAAAAAAAAAAAAACAGAGATATATGGGCTGAGCCCCGGTGGCATAGTGGTTGTGCTCGGGACTGCAGCTCACTGGGACGGAGTTTCAATTCCAGCAGTGGGGCTGGGCCTCCTACTCCCACCACCGGAGAGCAGTGATGCCAAAACAAACAAACAAACAAAACAAAACAGAGAAATATATAGTTGTATTTATAAGTGAAAGAAAAACTCATGAACTACGTGAAAGAAAGCGAACATGTGGAGGTCCCCTTCCCCTCTTTTTGAGTGACTCATGCCCTGCTCTTCTGGAAATCAAACAATCTTTCCCAAAACGAATGGGTTTATGGCGCCCTGTTCAAGGTCCCTGTTGGGCAGATCAGCGCAGAGTCAGTCAGATGGCGGCAGTCAAGGCAGTGGACACAACTGCCCTCTTGGGAAATACTAGAAAGGGAGGAGAGGAGGCCACACTGCCCGTGTCCCCCACCCGCCTTGTCCAGGCTCCTGGGAGTGGCTTCCCACGACCCCCTCCGCCTCTGCCCTCCCTCTGGCGCCCCGCTGGCCCCCACCTGTCGTTGACGAAGGAGAACATGAGCAGCCTCTGCTCGATGAACCACTTCCACTCCGGGTTCTCGCTCTGCAGGTCCCGGTAGTTGTCGTTGGAGACGATGACGCCGTCCTGCTCGAAGGCCACCTTCACGATGTAGCGGTCGTCGTAGCAGACCACGCGCTTGCCGCTCACCCTGCGGGACGGCGTGTACACCAGCACGGCCTGCCGCTCCAGCTCCTCCAGCACGTGGGGCTCTGCGGGCACCGGGCAGACACAGACTCACGCCCCGCCTCCCGCTCCGGCCCCGCCCCCGCGAGCCGCTCCTCTGCATCGTAAGTTACGCCCCTACCTAGCCCGGAGAGCTTACGCGCTGGGCGGTGATCCAAACGATCAGCAGTTCGAAACCACCCGCCGCTCCCTGAGAGAAAGATGAGACTTTCTACTCTGCAAAGAGTTCAAAGCCTCGAAACCTGCTGGGTAGGTGTGGCAGTCATGTACTTGTGCCAGTTCCATGAGGGGGGGGTCTAGGGATGGAGTCTAGCTTGCCCATCTGGAGAGAGCCAATGAGTAGCCAATGAGGCCTCTGTGTGGGCATGGCTTTCTCCTGAGAATTCTGGGAAGCCTAGTGGTATTTCCCAGTTGGCACTTGATTCACTTCCCTGAGAGTGGAACTACTGACAAGACGAGATGACAGCATGCTGATCAATCCTGATTCCTGGAGAATGGAGGAGCTGGAGGACGGGCCACATGGGCTTGCCCTGATGGAGACAAACCTCTGGGGCCAGAGAAGTCACATGGAGACTCCTGCCAGTGCTGAGATGCTCAGGAGGCCACCGGGAGACCCCTCCAAGCACGAGATGCTCCTACTGCCACCGGACACACAAGACTCTGCACCCACTCGCCTGTGACTGTCCTAGTGTCATCGTACGGGTTTCGTAAGTCGGAAGGAGACTTTATAGACTGATTTCAGACATATGGGCTAGTATCGGGCTTATGACTTTGGACTGGACTGGCTTGGGACGCTTTCTCAATGTTCCCTTCCTCTTGTATAGAAACCTTTCCCTTATATCCATATGCACGTCTATGAATTTGTTTCTCTGGTAGCAGTCGGTCAGTTCTACCTTGTCCTATCAGCGAGTCGCCACCATTGAGTCCGTGGCAGTGAGTTGAGTAACGGAATGGTAACGGAATTGACCGTGATGCGTAGTGGGCAGTGCCTATGGCTATCACACTGCACTACTGGAGGAAAGGCTGGAGGTTCAGGTCCACCCTGAGAGGGTCTGGGAAGCAAGCGTGGCCTGGTGATATACTGGAAGAAATCCATCCCAGAACACTCTCTGGAGGCCACTTCTACAACCGGGCACGTGGGTAGAACCTGGATCAATGGCAACCAGCTGTGCCCCGGCAGATATCTGGCATCTGACAAGGGGGAGTGACTGTGGGAAGGGGACCCTAAGGACCAGCACTCTTGCCCTTTTGATGGCTATCTCCTGTGAGGGCGCTCCAAGGGTCAGGATCCCATCACAGTAGACACAAGGGGTCTTCTTTAATAAGGCAGGACAGGAATACACGGGAGGTACACACAACACCTTCGAATGACTGCCCGTTTGGTATCAAAGAAACAAACCTTGGCTAAGAGACTGAAAGGACAAGGCAAGAGAATCTCCCAGAATCCCAAAGAAGCTCACCCTACCGCCTGTCTTGGAAGAAGTACGGCCAGAATGCCCCTCAGCGTCAAGGATGACCAGACTTTGTCTAAGTTACCTGGAATGTGTCAGGAGAGACCGGTCCCTGGAGAAAGACGACCTTCTGGGTAAAGCAATGGGGTAGTGAGAAAGAGGGAGATCTTCAACAAGAAGGAGTGACCCAGTGGTGGCACCCATGGGCTCACACCCGGTACAGCTGGGAGAAAAGTGCAGGACTGGGCGGTGTCTTCTGTTGGAAACAGGGTCGCTTTGCATTGGAGCTGACCCAGCAGTACAACAGCAATCACAACAACCACGCCTGTGGTCACAATCCCACGTTGGAGGGAGTTCTTTGCTACATGAGAGACCAGGATCAAGGTGAGACATGCTCCAGATCTCACCTTAGTGGAGGGTGTGAACCTAGTCACCCCCTTGGTTGCCTTGAGGTTTGGATCTGCTCACAGATAACAAAGGGCATCCTCATCAGAGCCATGCCTGTGTATGAAAGCATCCCAACGTCCAGAGAGAACTCCTAGAGCCAGCTAAAGCAGAGCCACCGCTGCAGCGGGTTCCAGATCTCCATCTGACATGGCACAGACTGGAGGCATCAGAGGCCGCAGCGTGGACCCCTAAGACGGGGCAAGGAGCCAGGCCTAGACCGGAGCATGAGAGAGAATCAGCAGAATTGGGAGGACTACTGTACAGATGGCCTGTGGACCAGCTGTGTCCAGAGGTCTGCACTGCCTCTCTTTCCTTCCCCTTGGCCTAAAACCACCATCTATCACATGAAGCTAGACCTAGGAAGTGGGAAGGCTCACAGAATGGCTGTAATAAAACCGTCATCACATTGGCTTGGGTTCAGTATCAGACAGAGGTGTCCAATTGCCTGTCTACCCCAACTGGGGTGTACTACAAATGGGCATCACTGCCACTCCAGGAAAGGTCCACAAATGAATAGGGATAACCCAGGCAGCTATGAATACATTTAACCAATAAATTTTTTGTTCACCAACGGATTCTTTTAAGAGGAAGACCCAGCAACACGTGCACACAGGAAGGACTGAGAGGAACATGGAGAACTGACCTCAGAAGAAATAGGTGTGAGGCACAGACTTTAAGAGAACATGTTTTTGTTGGATTTGGGGTTTTAGGGTTTTTTTTTTTTTGTCTGTCTATCTTGTTGTTGGCTGCTGCAGGATTGGTCTTCAATGCAAAGGGGACCTCGTGCACAACAGAATCCAGCTGTGGGATCACAGGGATTTCATTGGCTGCTTTGCGGGGCCTTTCTTCCTAGCCTGTCTTATCCTGGAAGCTCTCCTGAAGCTTCAGTATCAGGTAAGTGGTGGCTGCATTCGAGGGACCCTGGTCAGGACCCAAACTGGAGGCTCCTGCAAAAATTCTACCACGGAACTACCACTGCCCTCTTAAGTCTGTATCCATAGAGAGTCAAGAAGATACTGCATCCATCAACATAGACTAGCATTTTATTTTTCAGAGAGATGAAGAAGCAATTGGTAACTGTTGTCAAAATAAAAAAAGGAGACAAATTCTGATGAATGACTGAAAGAAAAAAAATCAAGAAAATCTACCAGAATCACTGTGGTAGTTACATAATCTGTTGTCAACTTGATACTATTGAAAGTAGGGCTGAGCCCCGGTGACGTAAGTGGTTGAGTGCGGGACTGCAACCTGTGGCAGTTCAAATCCAGCGGGCGCTCTCAGGAGCAGCGCTGGGTAGCTCCCATGACCACCAGAGGACAGTGATGCCCAAAAGAACCAAAAAAAAAGGTAAAGGGGTGGAGTGTAGCCTGTCAATCAGATCACAGCTTGATGACCTTATTTGGAGGCACTAAGGAGATAAACAGCTCACTGGAGGAGGGACCCAAACTCACTCCCTGGGAGACATTCCACCTGACAAGAAACACGCCAGTTCCCTGAGCTGGAAAAGCCACGTAGAGACCCCTGGCAGCGCTGAGATGCTTACACCACCACTGGGTCCATAGAACTTCCCACCCGCTGGCCTGTGATCTTCCTGCATTCTCTGTCATTACAGGTATTTCGTGAGTCTGAAGAGGACTTTATAGCTTAATGTCAGCTATATGAACTAATTTCCGACTTAGGGACTTGATCTGAACCAGGCTGGGATGTTTCCTCAATATTCAATCGCTCTTGTATATAACGCTCTTTCTTATACACATATGAGTCTCCCTGATTTGTTTCTCTGGTCTACCCAGACTGACACCGTCACAAAGAAGCCCCTCTTACCAGCTGTGATGTGCTGAAACAAGACCACGATGGTTTGCCATCTGATGACATTCGCAGAAAGGAAGCAAGAAACAATAAAACACTGTCTAGACCACAGTTTCCTATTCCGTGTAGCTTAAAATAAGCCAAGCGCTTCAAGGATTAAACAGGAAGGTTTCACTGAGTCTCAGATTCTTCTCTGTCCTTTTTCTTCGTAAGTAGAGGCTCGCAATCAGGAGGCCAGGTGGCGCAGCGATGATGCCTTCAGCCGTTAGCTGCGAAATCAGCCATTCGAACCCACCAGCAGCTCTAAGGGAGAAAGGTGGGGGCTCCCGACTCCCCTAGAAGGTAGCAACCCACAGGGGCTGACTCAACGGCAGGGAGCTTGGATTGAGCCCTGCTGGTGTAGTGGTTGCAAGTTGGGCTGTGATCGGGAAGGTCGCAGTTCACAAGCACCAGCAGCTCTGCAGGAGAAAGCCAGGACTGTGGACTCCTGTAGCCAGTTACCGTCTCTGAAACTCAGAGGCACAGGTCGAGCTGTCCCACAGAGCCACTCTCAGCTGGCATCAACGCCATGGCAGTGAGACAGATCGACTTGGGGAAAAGGGACGCAAATACTCGAATTGGTAGTTAAAGATGCGAGCTTGGACTAGATGCTCATTGCATAAATACTATCTGAGTGAATGGCTTGATTGGGTGAACCTCTTGGAGGTGGGAAACAGATTTACTCTTCCTGTAGAGTGCTTGAAGTCCTAAGGCGTGAAGAGGGAACCATCTGTTCCTTCATCCATGTAGTATCTATGTGCGGAGCACTGACGTGATGCCAGGTCCTATGTGGGAAGCAGGGCTGATAGCAGTGCACTCCATAACCTGTGTCTCTCTGGGACACAGAATCCGGAGAGGAAGTTAGACCCCACTAAGCACACAAATAAATAGATAATTGGCTACAGTTGCAAGGAATACGAACAAGGAGATAACCCTCAAAACTAAAAAGCTCCCACCCAAAGCTTATATTTAAATTTTTATTTAAATGTATATTTAAATATATAGATTATTATTTATATATTTAATTTTTTTTTTTTTACCAAACAACCTGATCACCTTCAAAGTACTCCCCATTATACTGACAATGGTCGAACCTGTGATTCCATTCGTGGAAACATTTTTCAAACTCATCTGCTTGGGTGCGGAGAGCACCACTCTTGTTTTTTTCTTCACCTCTTCTATGACATCAGATAGCTGTCCTCTCATGTCCCTCTTCCTTTGCAGAAACAAAAAGGAGTCACATGGAGTGAGGTCAAGTAAGGGGCAAGAGAGGCATACAGTTTGGGGTCCAAAACCGGCACACTGAGATGGTTTCATGAGCAGGTGCATTGTCATGGTGACAAAGTCAGTCTCCATCTACCATAAATCAGGTCTTCTCTGTTGCACATTATTACGGGATGTAATCTTTTTCAGAATCTCGAAATAGAAAGCTTGCTTAACACTCTGTCTTGATGGATCAAACTGCAAATGCAAATCCTCCTCACATCAAAAAACTAATGAGTGGAAGGGAAACAGCAGACGGTATAAAATGTGAAAATAAAAATAATTTCTAAATTACCAACTGTTCAGGAAGGTTGGAGGGTGGGAAGGAGGGGAAAAAAGAAGAGCTGATGCCAAGAGCTCAAGTAGAAAGAAAATGTTTTGGAAATGATGATGGCAGTATGTGTACAAATGTCCTTGATGCAAGTGAGAGATGGATTGTTATAAGAGCTGTAAGACACCCCAATTAAATACTTATTAATTTTTCTAATGAGCAATGACTGATCTTTGATTTCACTTGAGCATTTTTGTTGTTGCTTTTTTGGCAAGGTGATGAGGTGTCTTCAATTGGCTTGATTGATGTTGGTTTGGAGGTCACATTGCACCATGTCTTGTCACCAGCAGTGACCTTAGGAAAAAGTCTAGGTCACTTCAGAGCTGTTCTTTCAAGCACGGCATGTTTCCAGTCAACGCTATTTTCCCTGGTCAGTCAGAACATAAGGCACAAATCTTTCAGTGACCCTTCTCATTCCAGTAATGGCACCCATAACTTCCCCATCTCTTCAATGGTCTGTCATTGGTCTTTGAGCACAAAAATTTTGCCTACATTTTCATCCATTGTGGAAGTTGATGGATGTCCAGAATGAGGTTTGTCATCAATCAACTCTTTTCAAAGGAGAAAAACACTCATACACTTGAGTTTTTCCCATAGCGCCATCCTTGTAAGCTGTGTTCAACATCACAAGTTTCTGCGGCGTTTTTCCCCAAGCAGGAAACAACATCCCACGATCACATGCTGTGCTCTTAAATTGGCCATCACAAAAAATGAGGTTTGAGCAAAACTACTTTCACAAAAATAATCACTGTAACTAGAGAGAGCTTTCCCAGGACAGGACACCACTGGGTGCACTAACTTGGAGCAAGTTGCTGGATGCTCACCTAGTGGAGAAAATGTGTACGGCATTTCCATCTTGAGGGACATTGGGGCGGGGGGGGGGCAGGTAACTCCCTCATACTACAGAGGAAAGGTGGACAACCACATGGGCATCTCTCTGCCCCAGCATACCTCTGATGGGGGCATCAGATCTGGATGGTCCTTTCCTCCAGGATGGGACAAAAACCTTGATGGAGGTGTGCCCTCTGCTCCTGAACCAGTCCACAGCCAGCTGGATGCCCCGGCAAGAGAAGGCTTCTTTGTTTCCATGGCTACATGGGGGGAAAAGAAGAAAGCTGTAGAGGCACAGAAAGGATCCCTAATGGAGTGGTTTTCCCTGAGAACATTCTAGACCATAGTCATATAATCAAAAGGATCCAGGTAATCAGTCTTAAAAATAAAGTTTATTCTTTGCACAAAGTTTATTCTTTGCACAAAGTTTATTCCTTTATCTGGAAGCAGGTGGCTTGTGATAAATATATAGAAAGTCTTGGGCCCCAAGGAGAGTTCCAAGGATTAGTCACTCAGCTCCTCGGCCTTAACTGACCCTCCAGCTAGCTGCCCGATGCATAGCCTATGGCACCACCAGGCTCCCGTGAGAACTTAAAAAGCTAATTCACTGCCATCAAGTCGGTCCCAGCTCAGAGCAAGCCTGCAGGACAGGGGAGGACTGCCCCTGCGCTTTTAACAGGAGCAGAACACCCTGCCTTTCTCTCGAGGAGTGGCTGGCAGTTTCAAAATGCCAACCTTGTGGATCCCAGCCAAATTTAAAGATTGAAGGACATGTGATGTGACGTATTGGATTTATGCTTCCAAAAGCTCACTTGGGCCACAGAGAAATGGGAAGGCGCTGATGGAGTGGTCAGTTGGTGATAGGGGCTGGCATCAAGCTGGTGAGAGATGATGAAGGAAAGTGGGGGGACTGGAGAGGTATTTATCTATCAGGTAAAACTTCCAGAACTTGGTAGCCGATCCGCTACGGAGCGATGGAGAAGGTCTGATAGATGCGTTCAGGTCTCCCGCTCATCCAGCAGCTGGGCTACTGAGACAGGGGATCAGCTTTAAGGAAGAGATGGGAAGCTGAAGTGGGGACACACTGAATTGGAAGAATTGCCGTGACCTGTAAGTGGGAATGCCTGGTGAACAGCCTTCCTTCGAAGACTCAGAGGACAGGTTTTAACAATAACATTGTGGACTCATTTTGTTTTGAATGATGGCTGAGGCCGCCATGCTGACAGAGTGGCCTAATTGCCTTTGGAGAAAGTGAGTGGCTTCAGGCTTGATCTTTTTTTTTGTTTTAATCATTTTATTGTGGGATCGTACAACTCTTATCACAATCCATCCATCCATCCATCCATCCATCCATCCATCCATCCATTGTGTCAAGCACATATCGGTGTATTTGTTGCCATCATCATTCTCAAAACATTTTCTTTTGGGCTGAGCCCCGGTGGCGTAGTGGTTGTGCGCGGGACTGCGGCCCACTGGGATGGAGGTTCGATTCCAGCTCCACAGAGCAAAGGCTGGGCCTCCTACTCCCACCACCTGAGGGCAGTGATTGCCCCCCCCCCCAAAAAAACAACACATTTTCTTTCTATTTGACTCTTTGATATCAGCTCTTCGTTTTCCCCCCCTCCCTGACCCATCCTCCCTCACAAACCCTTGGTAATTTATAAATTATTATTATTTTTCATGTCTTGCACTGACTGATATGTCCCTTCACCGACTTTTCTGTTGTCCGTCCCCCAGTGGAGGGGTTTTCTGTATGTACATCATTATGATCAGTTCCCCCTTCTCCCTCCCCTTCCCCTCTTGGGATCACTACTCTCATTATTGGTCCTGAGGGGTTTATCTGTCCTGGATTCCCTGTGTTGCGAGTTCTTATCTGTTCCAGCTGGATTTGTAAGGTAAAATGAGCTCCCTTGGCTCACAATTGAATTCCCAGGTAGAGTGAGGTTAGCACTTAACACATTATCATTTGTTTTCCCTGTTGACCCATTTTTTAATTATCTACTTTCTATGATCTTCTACTTTCTCTCAAATGGAGGTTTTTCTGGGTTTTATCTTGTTGCCATGAGAGTTTTTTGGTATGATTTTCTTATGTGAAATCTAAGATAAATAAACTCATAGACTCCTAACTAGATTCATAACTCCTTAGCATTATCGCAGGGATGGTTCGGAGGTAATGATTGCTAATACTAATGGGCACAAGGATGAAGAAAATATTCAAAAAATGTATCATGGTAATAATCGCACAACTCTTTCTAATATAGTTAAACCACTGGATTATATTGCTCATGGATTACATATCAATAAAATGGATGGATTTTTTAATGAAAAGAGAAAACCTTATTATGGGGGTAAATAAATAAATATAGATTCCTGGGAATTGGGGTGGGGGAGGGAGGGGACACAGGGGAGCTGATGTCAAAGCATTCAAGAAGAAAGAAAATGCTTTGAAACTGATTGTCATAGCAGTTGTACAATACTGCTCGATGTGACTGAACTATGGAATCCCAATAAAATGATTTCTTAAAATTTTAATGGAAAGAAAATGAGATCCCACTGCCTAATCATGAATAAGGGCTCTATAAGCATTTGTTGAATCAAGGGATGTCTGAGAAGACACTGGTCTTATAAGCAAAGGGCAGAGGAGCAGGCAGGCTAAGGCTCTGACACAGGAGAGACGTGGCAAGGTCTAAGGACAAAAGGAAGATGAGAAGGGGGAGAGGGCAGCCCCTTCTGACACAGCCAGGAGCCCCTGTGATGGATTTTGGACTATGTTGCCCCAAAATATGCATTGGATGTCAGGCCCTCCTACCCATGAATCTGATCCCATTTGAAAATGGAGATTTTTCTTTTGATATTTTCATCAGGTTATACCAGTGGAAGGTGGATCCTGAATCTAATCACTTCTGAGTTATAAGAAGGCCAAGTTAGACTAGACACACACATGCGTAGAGGAAGACAGATGTCACCAGAGACTGTCTACAAACAAAGAATGTCAACGGACTCTCAGGAACTCCCAGGGTTGATAACAAGGAAGAACCTTCCCCTGGATTTCTAGATGCCTGAACTGTGAGGAAATAAACTTCTTTTCTTTAAAGCTACCCTTTTGTGTTGTAATAGCACAAGCTTATTGGGATTTGGAGCAGAACGGCATTGTATCTACACATCACTTTGGGTAGCATTGATTCCTGCACATTGTTAAAGTCTTCCAATCCATGAGCATGGAAGACATAGGGTGTTTGCTTTTTTTTTTTTTTAATATTATCCTCATTTGGGCCTGGACTACTGCCCAGACTTCTTGTGGTAATAGGCCGGGCGTGTCACGGTGAGCGTCTTATTTTATTTTATTGTTGTAATACAAAAGGGTAGCTCTAAAGAAGATGGGAAAGAAAGAAGCCCTCAATAGGCAAACCAAAGATGAGAAAAGAACAAAGGGAAGATCTCACACTTCTCCCTCTCAAAACATGCCGTACAGCCACTGTCGTCAAAGAGTCTGGTAATAGTATAAGCCAGACACGCAGGCCAATGAAATAGAACTGAGAACCCATAAGTACATCCACTCCTCTTTGGGTGGCTGATTTCCAACAAAGGGTCAAAGTCCATTCAAGGAGGATGAAGCAGTCTCTTTGCCGGTGCTGCTGGCCACTTTAGGAAAAGGAGACAGGACCTGTGCCCCACACCACACACAACACTGAGACAAGACAAATCAAAGACCTCGATGCAAAAGCTAAAGCCACAATACTCGGCAAACAACCTAGGGATAAAACCGAGGGACCTCATTGCTTTTCCCGAGGAAAACCTCTCCAGTCTAACCTTGATTCCAGGCACAGAGAAGGTGGGGCCTGACTTCCAGAACCCCTAAACTGGTCCCTCAGGAGTGGAGGATTTTTCCCTCAGGTCTATTGTGTGGCAGAGCTTGATTCTCACATGCCCCCTCAACCTACCCTCAGCAGCCTTCTGATCGCTCTTGAAATGTGAACAGGGTGCATTTCCTAATCCTCTCCACGGTGTTGGATTTGTTTTGCTTTTCACCAACCTCAAAGCCCCCCTCGGCTGTCTTACACCTGGTTAAAGACAGCTCAGGAACAAGGTCACAGCAGGGCCCCTTCCTCACCTGTAGGAGCCACAAAGCTTCCAGTCAGCCAATAAATACCCCACTGAGGGTATTTCCCACAGGGAAAGAGGTAAGCCAACACAGCCATGCCTTCCTGCACGGCTTCGCTAACCCAGCGTCCATTTATGAACATCTTCTAACACAAAGGAGCCTCGTGGTGCCGTGGGGAAGTGCTCAGCTGTCAGCCAGAAGGTCGGGGCACTGAACCCACCAGAGGAGAAAGGCTGACAGCTATTTCCACTGAAGATGGGGCAGCTCTCCTCTGTCCTGCACCGTCACTGGATGTGGCAAGGCAGCAGAGGGACTGGTCTTGGCTTTCCTCCAGGCAGACTTCCCTGGGTGGTGCAAACAGTTAGCACTCTTCTACCTGAGAGAGAGCTGGGTCCGCCCAGAGGTACCTCCAAAGAAAGGGCTGGCAATACATTCCTGAAAAACTAGCCACTGAAAACCCCATGGAGCACAAAGCAACTGTGACACACACTGGGTTGCGCCATGAGTTGACGTCCATCTGGGGCGGAGATAGGGCAGCCGGTTTGGTCCTTTCAGTACTGAGCCTGCCTGGCCCTCTTCTTGAGGCTCATACGTAGTATCTATGAAGCACATCTAGAAGCTAAGGGAACCCAAGAATCGCCAGGAACCACCAGAAGCTAGGAGGAGGCCAGCAAGGAATGCTAAAGTGGACGTTAGACCTCTCGCTCCAGACGGTGAGACAAAAAGGAATTGTAGAGATGTCTCTCCAGCTCTTCTTGAATGGACCGAGCTTTCGAATTGTATATGTGAGCTATATGCCAATCAACCAATTGGGGGGAAAAAAGAATAAGAGGAGACAATAAAAATCTGTGGAACTGGCTGAGCCCTGGTGGCCTAGTGGTTGTGTGCAGGACTGTGGCCCACAGGGTTGACAGTTCAAATGCAGCAGCAGCTCTCCAGGAGCAAGGCTAGGCTTCCTACTCCCACCAGGGCAGTGATGCCACACACACACACACACACACACACACACACACACACACATCTGTGGAAATGCTCATAGTGCCCTTACAGTTTTTACATGTCTTCATGCACGCACTTAACATGCAGCTTAACAGCAGTTAGCATTGTGTCTGGTATTTTCTGACCACAGCACTGGAAATGAATTCAGAACTTTAAACCCAAGTTGGTCGGTCAGAACAGTTCATTACAGCCTCTGGGCCTGCTGTAAACACCCCTGTGCCTTTCTTTACCACTTACTGCAATCCACCATAGTGATTACTCATCGGGCTGCCCACTGCTAGGTCCACAGTTCAAAACCACCCGCTGCTCCTCAGGAGAAAGACAAGGCGTTCTACTCCCGTACAGAGTTGTAATCTCTGAAACGTACAGGGTCAGTTTACCCCTCTGTCTCTCTCTGGCTATGGTGGATGAGGTCCACCCTGCTTTAAGGTCCCAGAGAGCCTTTTCAAAGACCTTTTGCTTCTTCACTAGAGGCTATCTCTAAGAAGCCCAGATGGTGTCGTGGTTATAGTTCAGGCTGCTAATTGCAAAGTCAGCTGTTCCAAACCACCAGCCGCTCCGCTGGAGAAAGAGAAGGATTTCTACTCCTGGACAGAGTTCCCGTCTTGGAAACGCATAGGGGCCATTCACCCTCTTTGACAGGGTTGCTGTAGTCAGTATCGACCTGGCATCAGTGAGTGAGAGGCGATCCCGGAGGAGGGTAACAGGAAAGTCTGCACCCCGTCTTCACCGAAAAGCCCTTGTTATTCCAGAATCAGCCGGATGCTGCAGGCTCTTCTAAGAGTCAAAAATAGAGAAGCAACCAAGCAATCCAACAGAAACATAATTCTGTACACTCCTTAAGTGAGAACACTCAGAGGAAGCCCTGGTCTGGAGCAGGGTAAGAGGATGTGAGATGTAGGCAGTTTTCTCCAAACTTCACAGCAGGCCGGGGCTGACTTTGCCTACCGAATGGAAAGTCGGGGCGAAGCCGAGTTTGTCTGCCCCCAGCCAGGCGGTGTGAGCCCCAGCTGTCCTGTGAGCATGCGTGTTCTTCCATGGCACCCTTCAGCAGCCCCCAACCAGCTCTCAGCGAAACCCGCAGTCTCTGGTGACACTTTCTATCATCTTTTTGGGGAGGGGCATCACTGCCCTCTGGCGGTCGTGGGAGCTACCCAGTGCTGCTCCTGAGAGCTGCCGCTGGATTTGAGCCATTAAGCCCACGGGCCACAGTCCCGCACTCAACCACTTATGCCACAGGGCTCAGCCCCCTCTGGTTACACCTTTTCTTTCTTTTTTTGTGGCATCACTGCTGTGGTGGGAGCTGGAAGCCCAGCCTTGCTCCTGGGGAGCTGCTGCTGGATTTGAACTGTAACCCTGTGGGCCACTAGACCATCAGGGCTCAGCCTGGTTACACTTTCAATACAAGTTCCTCGAGGCCAAGCACATGGGGACTTGGGGACCCAAGCACACCCATCCACACCTATCCACACCTGGCAGGGTTGGGAACCACTCTTGGAAGGAGATTCTCTGCTCCCACGGGGCGGTCACTGACTGTATGGTCAGAGACAGCAGGAGGAAAGCGGCCCCAGGCAGTGGCTTCTCAGGACAGAACTTTCTGGTCCCGCAGTTCTGGGGATAGAGTCTAAAATCGGGGTGAGCCGGGTGGAAGCCCTGGCGAGTTCTAAGGAGACTGCCCCATGCCTGGCTCCTTGTTTCTAGAGACTCTTGGTACTCCTGGGTTTGCGGATGCCTCCCTCCCAGGCCCTGTGTGTCCCTCTGTCTCTCTGGTCACAGCAGATTCGGGCTCACTCTGCTCTAGGTTAAGTAACGGAGAGCCTCTTCGAGGACCTGATTCCCGGCAAGGTCATGTTCACAGGGGGGAGAGGGAGATCTTCAATGTATCTTGAGAGGGGACACTATTCCATCCATAAGGGCTGCCAGGCGATCCACGTGTGACCTGGAGGAGTCCCAGGGGACAGGCCCAGCAGAGGGCATCCCAGCCTCAGAGGTCTGTGGGGAGCGCTGGGTCTGGAGAAAGGAGAGAAGCCACATAGCTTGCCTGCAGTGGGCAGGTCAGCCCTCACCCTGCGTTCGGCACAGGCAGGCTTAGGCACCAAGACAGAAGCCTCTGGGGCCACAGTGGTCATTCCAGATCCTTCTCTGGGCTGAACATGGGAAGAGTTGATGGTCTGGGGCCTCTGAATGGAACGGGGGCAGAGGAAAGGAGACTGAATCCAGAGCTCGGGCGGATTAGGAAGAGGCTGAATGTTGCCACCTCTGTATTTCAAATCATTTGGGTGATTTTGAGGAATTTCACCAGGTCAATAGAGATGGACCCAGACCCAGTGAACTTGGATTTGTGGTCTATTAGAATAGCATACATCATTTTCCACTTCATAAGACACACACATCTGCAGGAATAATGTGTTTTAGATCCCCTCTCTTGCCCTGCAGCATTCGGCATTTGTCCAGCTCCGTCTGGACACAGGAGCAAGAGGAGACGAGCTGCCTGCGACCTTGAGCGGAACACAAGAGCAAAGACCTACCCGGCTGAGGGCACGTGCACCCTCCACAGTGTATGAGACCGAGACCACGCTACCCGGCAGTCTTTCCCTTGGGATCCATTTGAACCCCTGCTGTGCACACACCCAATTACCATAACGGCGCCCATTCCATTCCCAGAACTCGTCACCTCCTTTCGCAAATACACCTGACATCCTTCCTGCCTCAACTCTCTTAGACGTTGTTCCTTTTCCCTGGTTTATAGAGACATGGTCGGTGTGGCCTCAGGCCCCTCCACGTCTCCCCTTGCAAGATGCTTTTCTATCAAGCAAAAATATATGCTTTTCTCTCTAATCAATCTTTTTCACACATCCCACCTAGCAAGCTACTTCTCTCTCTCTCTCTCTCTCTCTCTCTCTCTCTCTCTCTCTCTCTTGGCTTGAGCGGTGAGCTTGGCTCCCTGATTTGTGATCCTGACTGAGCAGGGAATGCAAGGGAAGGAGATGAACAAGTGTATTAGACAGAAAAGGAAAGAACCTTCACAGAAAACCTGCACGTCAGGCTCTGAGAAAGCTACCTGTGAGAGGAGGCTGTGTGGGTCTGCCTACCTCAGGTAGGTGACTCACCCCCTCGGAACCTCTGGGGGGGGGCGGCCAACATGCTGCCCACTGGTGCCCAGGCCATTCCCACTCTCGGGGACCCTATCGGACAGCATAGGACTGCTCCATAGGGCTTCAAAGGCTGTAAATATGTAGCGAACCAGACGACCTCGTCTTCCTGAGAGGGGCTGGAGGGGTCAGACTGCTAACCTAAGGTGACCAGACGTCCTGCTTTTTTACATTTGTCCGTGTCCCGTGGCATTTTAAAATGAAATAAATATGTTACAATATTATTTTTGCATTCTATGAAAAAAAAATTGGGGGGGGGCATCACTGCTCTCCAGTGGTGGGATAGGAGGTCCAGCCCCACAGCTGGAATTGAACCTCCGTCCCAGTGGGCCACAGTCCCGCGCACAACCACTACGCCACCGGGGCTCAGCCCTCTATGATAATTTTTGTTGCTCCATATAGACCAATTTTTTTTTCTTTTTGGGTATCACTGCCCTCTGGTGGTCGTGGGAGCTACCCAGCCTTGCTGCTGCTGGATTTGAACCGCCAAGCCAGTAGACCGAAGTCCCGCACTAGACCAAATTTTTAATCAAGAACCCTACCCCACCCACCACCCACCCTGATCAATGGTGTCCCGCTTAAATCTGGTTTACTTTATAGTTACATTCAAACTCATCTGTGGCAGCCAGATGATTTTATGTCAACTGGAAGACGTGGGAAACTGTAGGAATGGCATTCATCCTGTCAAGCAGGTCACACCTGATGATGCTTCCATGGGGGGTGTGGCCCTCCCATAAGGAGGATCGCAGGAACTTCCTTCTCCCACCCACCCCATTCACCTTCCGGCTTGCTGCCCATCCTGGGAGCTGCCGGAGCCTGGCCATGTTGCCTCTGACCTTGGCTCCATATGACTCTGTATCCACCAGCCTCTGACTTCCTGCGCTCTGCCCCATTGCACATGGCTGCGTGACTCTGAAGAAGACTTTATGAACTTAGGGACTTGATGGATGGGGCTGAGATGCCTTCCTGATATGCAACTACTTTGTGTGTATAATTACATTATATATATATATATATCTTTCTTGTACAGATATGAGTGTCATTGGATTTGCTTTTCTAGCCAACCCTACCTCAAGGATCATCCAAATGAAAATTGAGAATTCACAGAAGCCCTGGTGGTATAGTGGGTTAGACCCCAGGCTGCTTACCAAGCAGTTGGTGGTTTAAACCCACTGAGGAAAATCGAGAATTCAGCTCCTGCCCCCAAGACTAGGACCCTTAGTCACCCTTCCGCTCTGGGCCCAGACTCAACCCTGTATTAGAAAAATCAACCATTGGTATCAAAGGGGTACCACTGACCTGCCAATAAAGCTCCGAGGGGCAGGAGAGCAAGAAGGAAAACAGGAAACCCAGGGGGAGTGTAGAAGAAGTGACGATACACTGAAGACATTGAATGAGTTGAAATAAAATGTATACGAATCACTGAATGGAAAACTAATGACTGCTCTATAAATTATCACCTAATTCACAATAAAAAGTTAGGTGGGGGAGGGAAAATAATTCAGTTATGCAGACACAATGGTCACATTCCAAGTGCTTGATAGCCACATGTTCTTGGAAAGTGGCCACTCAGATGGCCCCTGCAGACACAGAGCCCGCCCATCAGCTCAGACAGTTCCAGTGGGTGGTCATGACCCAGATGGCTGAACTCAGCCTTTCCAACTGGAAGATCTACGCCCCACTTCCTGCCCCAGGCCTCCTTGTGTCCCAAGCTTGTGGGATTCAAAGGCACGCTTCTTGTTATTATCAGGAGGCAATAAAAGGTTTTTTAGGTATTCCCATCTAAGTGGCAGGAAGCAACTTTTGCACCTTCTGACAAATCTGTATTCATGTCTTCACAAAGTGACCCAGGAGAGCAGCCAGTCACCCCAGCCCACCCCCAACCCCCTCTGCAGACAACACTAGGTGGCTATTCTGGAGAGTTGGGGACATGGGTCCACACAGCGCCAACATTGGCCGGATCAGACGCCCAAAAGTTAATTGTTGACCTTGGCCAAGACCTCCAAGCCCTTCCTGTGCTTCTTGCTCTCTTGCTGGAGAGCTCCGACTCAGGGAAGAGTCGCATCCGTGTCTCTATGCTGACCAAAGGGCACGTGCCCTAATGTCTCCTAGAGGGCGAGGAGGAAGAAGTTCTTGGCCACGAAGTTCTTGACATCATTCTGCATCCGGGGTTCTTAACTAATCCTTGCGGTCATGAACTCTTAAAGCATGAAGGGAAGCTCTGGATCCCAGAGAAATGCATAGATGTGCACACCTCCGACACTTCGTGTCAGGCCACGGTCAACTTCAACAACAGAGGGGAGCCAGGAGTCGAGGAGTGCAGGGGGCCGTATGTGGGAACGAGAAGGATTTCTCCCTAATTGTCTCCCCCAAATATATGTCAAACCCTAGACGCTGCTTACTACACGTGGTAAATGACTGGACACTAGGAGGTCATTGAAAGTAGGCCAGAGGTCATGCTTCTTAAGGCTATCAGCCATCTAGGGCAACCAGCCTGTATAGTCTGACTCAGTCTAAGCAGGGCCCCTCCCTTCTGGTATTGCTCCCTTAAAAGAGTGCCCAAAGGCAAGCCTGGGAGCAACCACTCAAACATGACTAAGGTTAGGCTACTATATTGAGTCTAGGGTCCACCCATCTTGCCACACATGCACCTCTTTTTCCTACCTTTACTACGGTGAGCACACCCCTAGGTCATCCCCCTCCTATTGCTTGCATTGCCTATGGAACAGCACCCCCTTCCTATAATGCAGACTGTGTTCTGTCGTCAGAGGGCTTGCATGCCCCCACAGAGAGATAAGCCTTGGTTAGCAACAAAGCCTCACGATCTCTCTCCCGCTACTTTCTTGTCCTCTGGGCCCCTGCTGAGTGCAGACCTGGCTGTTGAGATCACGGCCACCCAGG
>PVJH01036056.1:0-19119 GCA_004026705.1 Nesogale talazaci | reverse complement strand
GCCGCTCAGCCTCCCCCACCATCTCAGACCCACTTCCCGAGAGCTCCCGAGGACTGCCCTTCCGAGAGTCGGTTTGGAGCAAAGACGAGGGATGAGACTGTGAACAAGGGGCTGGTCAGTTGTCTTCACTGCCTTTTGCAGGCAGGGAGCCACCAGGTCAAACCCGAGGAGATGGCCTGGGCCTCTCGCATACCTTGCTGTCAGGTTGGTGACGCTCACTTTGTAGGACAGCTGCCAAACCACAGCTGTCCAGCCGAGAGGGCGCACCTACACCTTCTCCAAGTGCCTCAGTGAGTTCTTGCATCTGGCCAAATCCGCGTGTCGACCCCATTGCTTCCCAGGCGTGACCCCCCTGGCTTTCCCTGCAGGGACGTTTCACCGCGGAGAGTCAGTGCTGCCTGCCCGATTCCCTGTGATGAGCTCCTATCGCCTTCTCTGGCTTAGATGACTTTTGGGAAAATTGATTTTTAGGTGTTTGATTTTTTTTTAAAAAAACAGCATTAACTTGTGTCTGTTTGCTCATCTAGAAATGTACCTTTGAATAAACACTTCCTTGTCAATCCTGTTTTCTGCCTCTGGGCTGTGGTCACCGGGTTCTTTCCTTGAGTGTCTGTCTCCAGGTCCTGGAATATACTGACTTTCAGGAACTGCTTTGTACCCCTGTCACCCAGAAACTACTGACAGATTGACTTTACACAAAGTGGTCTTCTATTTTAGTTTTGTAACTTATACCCTTAAGGGGGCCTGAAAACTTGTCTGGGAAATTGGATGAAAAGCTAGAGTTGGCTGGGACGCAGTCGGGGTTTGGCATTAGTAAAGCCTCAAGTGGAAGAGGGCAGAGGGAAGCCATCCCCAGGGCATGTGCTGATCACCAGCTTGAAGCCACACTGGTGTCCATGGGGTTCATGCACATGGGACTGGTTACAGAACATGGAAAACTAAATTGGTCAGGAAATTGTGCTTGACAGCAGATGAGTTCCTCACTGTCCCAGGTGGCTCTCCAGACGGGGGAAAGGGACTCTGTGATACACTACTGCAGATGAGAAAAGCCTACAGGATTGTGTCTGGGGACCTCCAGTCAGCCTGGTCAGTGTATGACTCCTGACCCTGCTGCTCTGCTCCCCAACCTCAGTAAGATCACACCCAAGCACATTCCTCAGGGCACAACCACCCTTCCTCAGGCTGACCTGTGGAGTTTAATCTACCTTGATTTGTTTTTATTTTTGTTTTTTTGGGGCATCACTGCCTTCTGGTGGTGAGAGTAGGAGGCCCAGTCTTTGCTCCTGTGAAGCTGGAATTGAACCTCCATCCCAGTGGGCTGCAGTCCCGCGCACAACCACCACGCCACTGGGGTTCAGCCCCTAATCTACCATGAAACATTCTGCCAGTAGGCAAAACATTTTAAATCATTACCAGTTTAATGTCCAGAAGGAATAGGGGCTGAGTTTGTCAAGACTTAAAATGGAGCTGGGCCTTCTGCTAGAGTGCAGAGCCTTTGGAAGATCAAGGGCTTAGAATCCCATCACGCTCAGTCCTAACTAAACCCTAGGCCCTAAGACAGTTCCAATCTTTGTTGTTGAATATTTCAAGTAATGTTTTTAGGAATAGTGGTCTGTATTTGAAATGTCTCATCATATATATCGTATGAAAAACTAGGGCGTCCAAGTCAATATTATGTCATAGTGATTACATACTGGGCTTCAATTTGAGGCCTCCTGTAAAAAATTATAGTCTTGGGCAGAGTCCCAGTGGCATAGTGGTTGTGCGTGGGACTGCAGCCCACTGGGATGGAGGTTCAATTCCAGCTCCACAGGAGCAAATGTTGTGCCTCCTGCTCCCACCACCAGAGGGCAGTGATGCCCAAAAAAATAAAAAATAAAAAGAATTTAAAAAAAATTATAGTCTTGGGTTGAGCCCCAGTGGTGTAGTGGTTGTGTGCGGGACTGCGGCCCACTGGGTTGGAGGTTCAAATCCAGGAGCAAGGCTGAGCCTCCTACTCCCACCACCAGGGCCGTGATGCCCCCCCCCCCTCCCCCCAAAAAACTACAGTCTTGGAAACATTGGGTCAGTGCTGCCCTGGCCTGCAAGGTCACATTATGAGTCGGCAGCAGAGCCTCATCTTTCTCTGAGGTTGCAGCTGGTGGTTTCAAACTCCTTACCTGGAAGTCAGCAACCAGCTCCATAACCCACGGTGCCCCTGGGCTCCCTGTGGGGAGTAGGTAGTGATTGAATGATCCAACCTTGGAGTTTTCTGCTCTTAAGGCATGCACATGACTGACTTGAATTAATCAGCTGTTAGCCAACGGGATTGGAACTTTAATAAGAAGTAAGTTGAGCCTCGTGAACCTTGAACAGTTGGGTTGAGCTAATAGAGAGTATGAAAGGAATCAATGGGCTTAGCTCTCTCTATCCCCCTCCTTATACTAGAAAATGAGAAAGCCTGTTGCTCTCATGTTGACTCTGACCCAGAGGGCAGATCAGAGCTACCCCTTGGGGGTTTCCAAAACAAGAAATCTCTTGTGGTATCAGACTGCCACTCTTTCTCTTGGGGAGCTGCTGGTGGATTCATGCCCCTGACCTTTCATTTAGCGGGTGTGCCCCTAACCACTGCAGCACCAGGGCTCCTTCATCATGACCCCTCTGTGCAACAGAAAGGAACACTGCCCGGGCCTGCCGGTCCTCACAATCCCAGCTCCCTGTGAGCCCTTGTTGCAGCCCCTGTGTGGAATGATCTGTGTACCTAGACCCGTGGACTTGTTTGTTCATAGTTTCTGAAGGAAACCGCCAGGGGTCAGCAATCGATCTGGAATGGCGTGCTCAATGGCCAAGCCTCACTCGTCAATCCCCGGCACCGCTCAGACCATGTATTAACAGTACTAGGACAGCCCACTCACTGCACACCTGACCCGAGGTATATTAGAAGAGTGTGCATTCCAGGGTTGACAACATGGCTATTGACTGCCCTTGGTCTCTGCTTTCAGAATTCTGAACCCCCTAATATGTTAAAATGCCAATATGATCTTCCAGTCACCTCATCTCTGTGATTTCATCTCTGCCTATTAAGCAGGGATATCAGCAGGTGAGCTGTTTTTACTGAGCTCAATCTTGTACAGAACTTAGCACGACCCCAGCATGCGCTCAGTCAATGTTAGCCGGGATCCTAGGAGACTGATATTGGTAAACTGAGGGACTGGATAAGAATGTGATACAATTAAAACCATCCACGCTTACAAGCACAGGTCTTGAAAGCCTACTCTGGTGTGGTGGGGGAAGACTCTCACAGTTATGAGATATAAATCAATCTTAAAATACATTCTTATGACTGAACAGTCCCTCTAATAACTCCCCATAAATGAACTGTCATAGAGGAGCTACCATCTAAGATAAGTCATTTCTGTCTGGCTACTTCACAATGTCTAACAGTTATCTGAAGATGAAAGCAATCAGGTTCAATAGCAAGTACACCATAAAATATAGCAAACTCCAATTGACATTTCTTGATGATAATGATCCAAGAGTACTCCCCCTGAGGAGGGCTGAGGGGGGTCAACTAGCACTAGGTGAAGACACTGACTCTTCTTATTGCTTATGATGGTACCTGCTTATATTACTTATGATTGCCTGATGTTAGCTATAATGATGTGCATGCAGTATGAAAGATTTGTAACCCCATTTTTTTTATGTGTGTGTATATATATATATACCCATTATAAGATACATTCTCAATCCTGACATGGGACAAGGAGTCCCTGTACCCCACTGTCTTTAATATCACAATTATCAAGTCACTCCTGAGGACCCGGGTGTTTGGGGACCCTTCACCCCGACATGATACTTTGCCACTAAACTATTTGTACTTCCCTGAATAGTACACTCTTTGACTCAATGACTTGAATTCCAATTCGGTCCAGACCTGCAAACTTTAGCTGTTCACAAACATTTTAGACTACTAACCAGGGACTTTTCCAGAATCAGCTTGGTTGCAACCTGCCAAACGTTACTCAAGCTCACTGCGAGTTGACTCCACCTCACGGTGCACTTTCATTCAGGATAGGACGGTCCCTGTAGGTATCCCAGGCTGTAATGCTTGACAGGTGCAGGCAGCCTGGTGCTTCTCCTATGGAGTGGCAGGTGGCTCCAAATGACTGACCTTGGAGTTAGGCCAAAATAGTAACCTACTGCGCTCTTGAAGAAATCATTTTGGTTTTTTTGGTTACAAAGATTTGTTTTTTGGGCTGAGCCCCGGTGGCGTAAGTGGTTGAGTGCGGGACTGCGGGCCGCGGGATTGGCGGTTCACATCCAGCGGCGGCTCTCAGGAGCAGCACTGGGTAGCTTCCATGACCACCAGAGGGCAGTGATGCCCTACCCCCCTCCAAAAAAAAAAGATTTGTTTTTCAGTGGTCCATCCTATCCTGGCTCTCTCTGAACATACACAGGAGCACACTATTTTATGCTCTCCAGTTTGTTTAAGGACCAGACCTAAACAAATATTTTAAGATTGGAATCTGTCCTGTAAAAAGCTCTTCGTTAGTGATCCAAAAAGGAGCATTATTGGGCTGAGCCCCGGTGGTGTAGTGGTTGTGCGCGGGACTGCGGCCCACTGGGACGGAGGTTCAATTCCAGCAATGGGGCTGGGCCTCCTACTCCCGGAACCACCAGGGAGCAGTGATGGCCCCCCCCAAAAAAAACAACAAAAATCAAAAAGGAGTACTATTATGTTTTGCAGCTAGTAGTTTTTCAGTATCAAGTATTGTTCTGAATATCACAAGTGATATGCTCATATTAAAAATAGTAATTTATGTAGAATTTGAAGATCACCAGGAATCCGGTATTTTATTTGGCCTATTGTAGTGACGTTGGGCTTTACTGGGATGCTAACCAGAAAACATAAGGTCAACAGGTTACACTCTGTGAAACCCACAGGGCAGCACTTGCAGAATCAACTGCAAGGCAGTGAGTTCGGTTTATCTAAATAAGGACTTCCTCTTGCTTGGATCCACAATCAATGTTCATGGAAGTAGCAGTTAGGACCTCAAATGAAACATTACAATCCTTTAAATGAGACCTCTTTAGAGTGGTCACCTGCAAGGATGGCACTCAGAGGAGGAATGTGCCCTGACCCAAATCACATTTCAAACACCTCGAATACATGTGAAACGTCAAAGAAGGATTGACACATGTGGATTTCAGTGCTGGTGAAGAAGAGCCATGGGCTCACAGAAGAATAGAAGAATCTGTCTTGGAACAAGTGCAGCCAGAAGGTCCCTGAGGAAAGAGTCTGGTGACCTTTTATCTCATGTACTATGGAAAGGTTATCAGGAGCTCAGTCCCTGGAAAAATACATCCTGTCTGATAACATATAAGCGCAGTGAGAAAGAGAAAGACTGTCAGGAGAGGGTTTAGCACAGTGGCTGCAGGAATGGGCTGAACCACAGCAGCAAGGAGGAGGCTGGTTGGCACGGGACTGGGCAGGGTTCTGTCCTGCTGTGCTCAGGGTCACTCTGCCTCAGGACGACCCAAAGGCACCCAGCAACACCATCTAAATTCGATCCCTCCAAGTCTGCTATCCACATTAGCCAAGGGACTACTTCCTGGTCCTGCAGGAGAGCAGAGGCATTTCGCACCAAGAAGTTACAACATCTTGAAAGATCCCTGTGGGAAAGGAGGCCAGTTTCCAGATGATTCCAGTGTCAGAGGGCGTCTGGTCTAAGCTGTCTATGGGACAGGGTCTGATGTGGGGCCTGGCAGCTTCCCGAGGATGTGTGCCCCACAAATAGGCAGTGGAGAGCGGGCGGTATCAAAATGAAGATTGAATTGAGTGGCATGCTCAGAAAGGTGGAGATGATAAAGCATATTCTGCTTGCCTTTGTCACCCCCTCTGGCCTCGTGACCAGGAGTTCAGCTACCCAGTCTGAGCCCCAGAGTCAAAATACAGATAAATAGGGATTTCCATTCTAAAGATAGCTTTTATATCAGATATAGCAGTCCCCATATGTACAAGCAGCTCTGAAGGCCAGAACAGTACCTCAAAGAGAGTTTGGAGGCTCTGTGGATTATACTGGGTTTCCACCCGTGAGTCAATCTGAAGAAAGGGCTTGTGGAGTCAGGGACTTAGAAATGAAGGAGTGGTGGGGGTGGGGTGGGAGGGGCTGGAATCAAGACTACAAGCTTCACATTTTGAAAACGGGAGTGACAGACCATAGCACTTGTGGGCTGAGGGAAGTCTCGCTGAGAAAGGGCCATGATTAGGGCCACGTCCTACTGCAAATGCCAGGTGCCTCCAAGGGGTGGAAGCGGTGGCCGTGTCGGAGTGGCTGCTCCTCACATCAGACTTTGACGGAGAACGAGGATCCACAGGAACAGCCCTGCTGTGCTTGGGGGTTGTTGAGCACTTGAAAGGAGCTGCGGATAAGCTCTTGGCTGAAGTCCACCTGGGCCCCTTTCACGAAGGCCAGGCTATCAGCGTCAACCACCACTCTTGCCCCACCCTGTTCAAATACCCTGCGAAGACAAGAGAGGCATGCATGACTGTCATCCACATCTCCCCAAGAACAGCCCCTCCGCCTCCCCTGACCCCCTACCCAGGGGCACCCCACCTCCTCTTCTCTGAAGAGCCAGGGGACACTTCCTGACCACTTCTGACAAGTGTTGATTTCCTCTGGGGGCTGAGGCGTCAGGGAATGCAGGGGACACTTCAAAGGGTCGGGATGGAGCTCCCCCCCTGCGCTTTACCACCTCCCCGGGGGCCGGCACCTGTGGGCTTTGCTCAGGAAACTTCACCATCTGATGACGGCAAGACTGCTCCAGGCACCCTCAGTGCTGTACGCACCACCCAGGGCAAGTCTTTGAGACGTGGAATAAAAGGGCATCTCTCACCAGAGACACCTGCATCTCCGCCACCACGCGGAGGCCCCGCCCCTTCCTCCTGCTTGCCTGTCATCCGGGTTGACCACGGTATCCAGGGAAAATTTGTATTGGAATCCAGAGCATCCTCCCCCCTCCACCTGCAGTCTGAGGAATTCCTGCCCTTCGGTGATTTCCAAAAGCCTCTGAAACGCAGGAAGGGGGCATGGAGAATTCCGGGAGGCGGGGAAGAGAAGGCTGGGCGAGAAGGAGGTCCGGGCACTCGCCGGCACACGGCCACCCCACGCGCGACCTCCTACCTGGACACAGCTGTGGGTGAGGTGGATCTGCCCGTCATTGGCCTGGGGGCCGGAGAACGACGTCTTCCGGGGCAGCGGGGTCCTGGGCAGGGCCGCGGGGAGCCTGCCGCGCAAGGGGCGAGGAAGAGCCCGGTGGGTGAAGGCGGGCACACCTGACCGGCCAGCGCCCACTCCCGCCCGCCGCGCTCCCTCCGCCACCCACCCCCGCGGGCCTCAGTTGCCCGCCTGCCGGGGAGGCGCCCAACCTAACAGTCCCTTCCCGGTGCGTTCGAGGGTCGCTACCTGTACCTCGGCCAGGGAGTGACCGCTCTTAGAGCAGCGGCCGCCAGGGATGACCCCCACGGGGCCGCCATCTTTTTTCACAAACTCCGCCCCTCGCTGGGCCCCGGTGGCTCCACCCCTGCGTGGCGGGAGGCGGTGTGTGGGACTGGGGCGGGGCGGGGCCGTATGAGGACCCCGCCTCCTAGCACACCTATTGGTCAGCGAGAAAAGCCTTGGGTTCTGATTGGCTAACGGGGCGCTTGAAGCCGGAAGCGGGGAAGTACCGTCAAAGCCCGGGCGGATCCCGAAGCTGCAGGCTGTCGGCCGATCCCAGCGGGTCTTCCCTGCGGACGAACTACGTCGGCGTCGGAGCGGGAGGAAGATGTGACCAGTTCCTGGAGGAGCCGGGGGCGGGCCAGGGGCGGGTCACCGCCGAGGTTGCTGACGATTGGCTGGGTGACCGGGCTCCTCCCCAGGCCACCCCCATAGGCTCATCTTGTGACTCTGGCGGCCACTTTATCCCCCTGGACGCTCGAAGCTTCCTAGGCCGCCATGGGTTTCCTCGCCACGGCGTCCCTGCTCCTGGCGCTCATCGCCGCGTCCACGGCCGAACCGGTGAAGTTCCGGGACTGTGGTGAGTTCCGGGCCGAAGTGCCCACGCCGTCGGCGGGAGCCCGGCGCCCAGACCCAGACTGGGCGGTTCCCGCGGGACGCCAGGCTGAAGAAGGAGTGCAGGGGAAGAAGTGGGGATTTGGGGCCTGGGAGGGAGGTCAGGCTCTCTGAAAGGAGGCAGCTGACATTGTTTGTCCGCTTGAAGTGCGCGTTGGGACGATTCCTGGGTATCTGTCGAACTGGACGGGTAGCTGGAGTGTCCCCGAGTTGGTAGGGCAGACAGTAGAGGGACCAGAGGAGAAGGGTAGGGGAGACCTGTGCAGAACTTGGATAAACCCCTGGCCCTGTCCATGTGATATAAAAACTTTACCTTTGGTGTCTCCTTCCAATGCAGTGCTGTAAATCCTAGCCTCCAGGGTGATTTGCCCCACAGACGTTATCAGGGAGGACCAGCCCCTAGAGAAGGAGACGGGTTGGTGGAGTAGAGGGTCATCCAAAATGAGCAAGGCCCCTAACTGACTGGACGGACAGGGTCACTGCAGCAGTAGCCTCAAACAATGGTCACTATTGTGAGGGTGGCCCCGGGCCTGGCAGTGTTTCATTCTGTTGTACATTGGGGCACTGTGAGAAGAGACTTCCGCCCCTAAAGACAACAGTATACCTGTGATTTTAATCCAAATCCGGACTGTCTTGTCTCTTTTATGTTAATAAGACAGCATTACTATAGGAGCCTTTATAGTCATTCTCTTTTGAGATTTTTTTCCCCCAACTGCCATCAAGTTCATGCTGACTCACAGCGACCCTGTCAGTCAGGGTCAAACTGCCCCCAAGAGTCTCTGGCTCTGTCACTCTTCCTGTGAACAGAAGGCCTAGCCTTTGTCCCTCAGACAGACTCTTGGTTTCAAGCTGACGTCGTTGCAGTAGCAGCCCACCTCCATATCCACTGGGCCACCAGCGCTTTCGTTTTTATATTAGGGAAATTAAATAAGGAAGCAGAGCAGAGATGGGACAAGAAACATGCGAGGCCACATGAAGACTGCCTAGGAACACCGTAGCTTGGAAGAGACAAACCCAGAGTTTACCCAGGTTGAGCATCTCCCCCAGAGGTGTCACCCTGATTTCAAACTCCCAGTCTCCTCAACTGTGAGAAAAATCACTGTCTATTCAAGACACCCCCTTGGGATATTACAATTACACTAGCACTAAATAACTAGTGGGCATTCTCAGGGCAAAAGTCAGTTTCCTTTTTCTTGATTTTTTTTCTGAGCCTCCCTTGGAGGTCTTCCTCTGCAGGCCTTCTAGAGATAAAAAGCGGGTCTGAAAGTTAAAAGAGCCCGAGTCGGCCAAGCCATCATCTAAACGGCTTGCCTTGCCACGGGCTTCCAGCTGGTATGGGTGGTAAACCAGGCAGGGTCTAGACCAGTGAGGGGCTTTGAAGCAGGTCAGATGAACCAGTGTCTGCAGCTGCGGGTTGTGGGGCCTCACAGGCATGTTTTGAGTTTAAAGTGGCCATAGGAAGGACAGGGTGGTGGGAATTTTTTTTTTTTAACTTACATGGCTGCTGGGAGCACACAGGCTGGTGGTATTCCTCTCCACCCGTCTCCACCCCTGTTAGCGATCCCCCGCCACCAGGTCAATTCTGACTCGCAGGAACTCCGTGGGACGCACACCTGCATGGCATGGAGAAAGCCTCCTTTCTCCCAAGGAGCGGTTGGTGGTTCTGGACTGCCGACTTGCAGTTTAGCAGCCCAAGGCTTCACCCTCCGAGGGTCCCGTGGGGATGATCGTTCATCAGAAGAACAGGTTGAGCTCGTCCCGTCACGTGCCAGGCGAGCCATGTGGTTGAGACTGGTTTCTCAGACTCAGCCTCGGTCACTTCTTCACCCCAAGGAGGAAATGCTACAAAGAAGGAAGTTGACAGTGTCTTGAGCAATCATGTCATCTGCCAGACCCCGAGAGTGGTTTCGGGCATCTGACTTACTAATCACATCGTGTGACACATCAGCCCCTCTTGCTGTGAGTTCATGCTTCACTGGACAGATCTTCTCAAAACTTAAACCAAACACACTGCCCCGGAGTGGATTCCAGGGCATTGACGCCTGTGGGTAGAGTATAGTTGCCTCTTAGTGTCAAGTGGCCAGACTTCCCACTTTTGGCGGAACAGTCCCAATTTCAAACAACTTTCCCCGAGTCCCACGGCGTTTTTAAAAAGTTCCGATTTTTTTGTAAGAATGCAAGACACACGAGGGAACGGTGGGAGAACAGGAAGATAATATACCCCCTCTACACCTTCCCACGCCCCCCCACCCCCGGGAATGGTGTCCCACCTTACCACTGTTCAAATCTGGTCACTCTCACCAGTGCACCGTCGCCCTTAGAAAATGTCTCAGGGGTAGAACTCATGAGTGAGTCAGTCCATGAAATCCTGGAACGAAGTGTTCTCAGTGAACTCTCCCGACTTCTAGAATTAGCCCTGGGCTAGTGTTCCTTGTCAGGAGAGGTGTCGTGGAGGTGCTGTTATAGGCAATTGTTATTGCAGACTCACACAGACAACAAAAGAACGGACTAGGGTCAGTTTGCTCCTTGATATCCAGTGTTGTTGTTGGCTGTCATCAAGTCGGTTCCGACTCACAGGGCCTCCGTGCACAACAGAACAAGACACCTTCATCATGGGGGTTCTGAGGGGTGAGCCCACACTGGGTCAGTCCATCTTGTGACAGGCCTTCCTCTCTCCACTGCCCCTCTTTGCCACCAAGCATTTTGTCCTTCTCCAGGGCTTGGTTTCCCCTGACAGCCTGTCCCAAATGTGTGAGACAAACTGTCCCATGCATACCTCTAAGGATCATCTTGGCTGTCCTGGGTGGAAACAGATGTCTTCTGGCACTCCATGGCACTATTACTTGCCAGCAATAAGATTCAAACACATCCATTCTTCTTCATTCTCCCTGATTGGATGTCCAACTTTCACGTGCAGACGAGGCAGCTGAGAATACCATGGTTTGGGTCAGGCACAGCCTCGTTTTGCCACACTCTAAAGAGGGCTCATGCAGCAGATGTACTCGATTCACCCTTGGATGCCTCGACTGCTGCTTCCATGAGCCTGGGATCGGATCCAAGCAAGAGAAGCCCTTGACTTCCCTCTTTTCTTCATTATGAGGACTTTGGGTACTTTACATTGAATTGCAATCCATGTCCAGAGATCCGCAATCTTAGATCCTTATCAACCATAGTTACTGCTCACTAAATATTTGTTGAAAGAGTAAATGAGGTAATGTGCTTTCCTCTATGTCAGTAAATCCATGTTGGCCAAAAGCAAAGCCAGGAGCTAGGAAATAGAATCCATTCAGGTATAAACATTGCTGGCCTGCTGATACTTAACACATGGTATTCAGCCGAAGTAGGAGACTGGCCCTGGAGCGATTCTATGACTGCCTCAAGTTACTGCCTTTCCCAATAGGAAACATACTGGCTAGCATTTGGATCCAAAACACTCTATTAATTATTGCAACATCTGATTGACAAATGAGGAACAGGACACATAGGGTAATTAGAGTGAGGTATCACAGCTTGGAGAGAGAGAGAGAGAAAGAGTGAGAGAGTGAGAGAGAACCGGCAGGTGTTTGTGAGCCACTTCAAGTTTCGATGGCAACAGAAACCCGAAGATAAAGAAATCTAGACTTCTGCTCTTTGGAGAACAAAGCAGGTATACTTCTATGCTAACCGGCAGGGTCTGAGTCTATGAGGAAGAAAGGCATGGTGAACTCTTATAGAAAGCTCGGCCCTTGAGAAACCCAGTGGAGCCCAGGGGTCTCCCTGAATTGGAATTGGCTCCCAGACAGCTGCCTTGAACACATCACCGGGAAGAACCTCTTAAGGCAAGGAGAGTTTCTGTTACACATCTTCCGTTTACATTTCACTTAGGAAAGGCAGTATACAAAAGTATACGCCAACATCAAAAGGAGCCCACTTCATGCTTCTCCACTGGAGGGGGATTTCCTCAGGGGTGTAGTGGGGCTGGTCAAAGGAGCATTTTGCAATGTTTGTGGGCTTAGGCATGAGGACTTTGTTCTGTTGACATTGGTAGTCCGAGAACCCCTCGTGAACCAGAAACTGGATGGAAGAGCTTTAAGAATGACCTTTTCTCCAGTTCCTTCTAGATCAGATTGCCTAATCCTGGAAGAAGTAGAAGTTGGACTTGAAAAGCCTTAACATAGGGACAGGACAGGAAAGGTAACTGTGTGTCATTCCCCCCGCCCCCCCCCCCCATTATGCACCCCACCTTCGTGGGGAACCGGGTGCTAAACCATTCATGGACAACCTGCTTGTGGGTCAGGGCATCCTACCTAACAGAGCAGCACCCTCTCTGCGATCTATTGAAAGTCAGAAAAGATAGATACAAGTAATCAAAAATAAAAGGCCTTAACAGCAGTGCCCTGCTTTACACTAGTTGTTGATTAAAGTGTAGGACTTCCCTCCACCTCCACCCCAGTCCATGGACCAACAGGAGCCCTGGCAGCTTAACGGACTGACCAGGGAAGTCTTTCAGAACTACCAGTCACTGCGTGGAGAAAGACCAGGCTTTCTACTCCCTAAGATCTACAGTCTTAGAAACCCACTGGGCTGCCAAAACCTCAAAAGATGAGCTTGTCTGGTCCTGTAACAATTTAGTCGCAGAGATGCAAAGGGACAGGTCGGTCCTATAGGGTCACTTTGAGTTGGAATCAGCCTGATGACTGGCTTTGGGTTTGGTGTAGAAGATAGGATGGACTGAAAGCTCTTGCTTCCGCCTCTCAAATCACGGACTGTGCTTCCAGTAGAAAATCCTCTTTGCAGCTGGAGAACTTTGCCATGATGCAGAAGCAAGCTGGAGGATAAGGGACTGTGAGGTATCGTGTCCAGGCCCAACTGGAGAACCCTTGGTCAATATGCTGTCAAGTCCTCCTCAGCACCACTCCACGCAGGTCAAAATAGAACTGCACTCCACCCAGTTTTCAGTGACTGATTTTTGGGGAAGTCAGACATTGAGACCCTTGGAAGAGCAGCCAGAATACACCTGAGACTTCATCTCACTTACTCTGGACACATTAGAAGGGACTGATCTCTGCAGAATAGATTTGTGCTTAGCCAAGTAGAGGGTCATGAAAAGAAGGGAGACTTTGAATAAGTGGAATTGACCCTGCCTGCATGGACCTACCTTCCTACTCTGAGGATGGCACCTGACCAGGCAACCGTCATCCTGTAGGACATGGGGATGCTGTAGGCACCTGGAGGACACCTCACAGTGACAGGGAGGACTCGGTCACAGATTGAAGAGCCTGTCTACTGCTGCTTCTCAGCACTTTATTCTTCTCTATTAGACGACTACGTCTGCTGTGTAAGTCAGAAACCAAAATTTGGAATGTCTTAGAAATAGTATTGGCAAGTCAGAGTAGTCTGACGTTTTAAAAATACCTTCCTACATCTGCCTCTTATTTTTTGTTTGTTTTGTTTTTCGGGGGCATCACTGCTCTCCGGTGGTGGGAGTAGGAGGCCCAGCCCCACTGCTGGAATTGAACCTCTGTCCCAGTGGACCGCAGTCCCGCGCACAACCACTACGCCACCGGGGCTGAGCCCTGCCCCTTGTTTTTTATAAGACATAGGCAGTGTTTGCAAACTTATTCTAAGAGTCGTAAAGATAGAGCCTCTCCTCTGTCCTCTTTATCCTTCCAATCATTAGTCCGTCCCTCTCATCTATGAAAACTCCAGGTCACAACTGCCTGTTCCTTTCCAGCCAACATGTTTCATCACTCATAGGTGAGCCTCTTACAGTTCCTCTGCAAAAGAACAGGAGTCAACCACTGGAGCAAACTCAGAAACACGTGGGAAATCGTGCAAATCCCAGGACAGGAGTGGTGGGGACATTCCCAGCTCAGAGGGTAGGCAGCTCCTCTATTACCGTCATTCCTGTGGAGAAATGGATGTTTCTCTACAATTCCTTAGGCCACCACATCACAGCAAACAGTCTTGAATCAGCCAATTTCAACAGCCAAAGCCAGAAGGGGGACAGTGTAGAAACATAATTTCAAATTCTTTTTTTTTTTTGCAGGGGGCATCACTGTCCTCTGGTCGTGGGAATAGGAGGCCCAGCCTTGCTGCTGGATTTGAACCTCCAACCCAGTGGGCCGCAGTCCTGCACACAACCACTACGCCACCAGGACTCAGCCCCAATTTCAAATTCTTATGGAAGCTGGAGTTTCTAGAATCATAGAAGCAGGAGTAAATTCCTCAAGAACTGTTGATCTTGAAATCATAATATTTAAGCCTTAAGTCCTGGCGTCTTCTTAAAAGCTAGTAACAATGTAGCATCCTTAGTAACAAAGGCTGTCTTGTCTTGAACACGGGAAGTCTGTGGTTACAAGTTGGACTGAGAGCTGCAAGCTCAGAGGTTTAAAACCACTTGCAGCTCTGCAGGAGAAAGACAGGACTTTCTACTCCCCTGACGAACTGCAGGCTTCGAAACTCACAGAGCAGTTCCACCCTCTCCGCTAGGGTCACTATGAGTCGCCACGGACCGGACGGCAGTAGCAGTGTGGGCTTTCATTTTCTTGAGCACTGTGGTCCAGTGCAGGGCAGCCATTCAAAAGGACAGGAGTCTTGAGGGACTGTAAGTTTATGTTCATGGGGGAGGGGAGACTCAGAAAAAGAACCATCACAACTGGAAGAATGTTAAGGTTGCATTTGCCGTGTCTCAACAGCGTCAAATAAGTATATGCTATTTGGGAAAAGAAATCAAGTCAGTATCTAATGGTACTCTTCAGGTACCCCCACTCCACTCTTATCTCTAATTAAAAAAAATCACTGTCAAGTCCATTCTGGCTCACAGGGGCTCCGTAGGGTGGGAAGGATTTCCAGTCCCCTCCTCTGCGTGTGAAAGTTCTGCCTTGAGGAGACACCTGCAGAAGAATTGATGCACCTGGATTGTGGCGCCGGTGAAGGTTCTGTCAAGTACCGTGGACTGCCAAAAGAAACGAACAAATCAGCCTTGGAAGAAGAGCGGCCAGGATGCTCGTTGGGAGCAAGCATGAGGAGACTGCGTGTACTTTGGACATGTCATCAGGAGGGACCAGTCCCTGGACAGGGACACCAGAGTGGGTCAAGGAGAGGGCAGTGAAGAAGAAGAAGACCTTTGACGAGAAGGGTGGACACAGTGGCCGCGCGGATGGGCTCAAACAACAATTGTGAAGATGACACACGACCAGGACGGTGATCGCTTTGGGTTGGAGCCACTTCAACAGCACCGGATAACAACATTTGCCCTCGGGCTGCTTACTTAGGCTCTCAAGGAACTCTCCAAGAGCCTCAGCCTCAGACAGACCCACAGTCTGCAGACATGAGCTTAGACAACTCATAACCCTCTTTCTCCTCTTCTGAAACACACGATGAAGCTCTTGGTTAGGGGATAAGTTAGACATCTTTCTCTTCTTCGGCTTAATTTGGTCATCAGTTTCCCTTCATCAATCATTCCCTTGTCTGTGCTACAAAACGTCCAATATCCATAGGATCTAAAGCAAAAGGACTAGCAGACCCTAAAAACTGCTGGTTAGACTGGCTCCATCATTTCTGAGACCTGGCAGTCTTCCCAGTTGATATTAACAGACACATCATAAGTCAGCAGGTGCTTTTGTAGAACCTGATGTAGAAAAATGACTTTATTTTTTATCTGTCTTTTTGGCGCTTTAGATTCTAGACTTACCTTCTACCTATGTTGGTTTAAAAAAAAAATGTCCTGCAGTTTTCCTTGAATGAAAATCATTGAGCAAATGTTGACGGCTTACTGTTTGCTGGAAAGTGAATGGGAAAGCAGGAGTCTTTGCACTCAAAGAAAGTTTCAGGCAAATATTTAGGTGTAAATTGACCTGTTACCACCACTCCACCCTTACCATCAACAATAGAAAACAAGAAACAAGGAAAGTTTGTAGTTCCTGTGGCTTAAATTGATATATTTGATAACAATATTTTGTGGATATGGTCTCTGGCTATTATTTCACTTGAGAAATGTTAATTTTCTCTTGTGGTCAAGAGACTAAACTGCATCCTTATGCTCTGGTTTTATAAGATATGATTTTCCCAGTAAGAGGAGTCAAGATTCTAAATTTTAACTGAATACTGCCCTTAATGCCCTGAAAGCAGTCAGAGAAGGGTGAGTTGGGAGACCAGAGCATCTTCCCAGTCAGTAGCCAACCCCAAGTCCATTGCCATGGAGTCAGTACCCACTCACAGTGACCCTGAAGGACTGCCCCTTTGGGTTCCAAGTCTACAAACCTTTTTTTTTAATCATTATTTTATGGGCTCATACAACTCTTATCACAATCCGTACATACATCCATTGTATGTAAAGCACATTTGTATATTTGTGGCCATCAACATTCTCAAAACCTTTTCTTCCTACTTAAGCCCTTGGTATCAGCTCCTCATATTTATTTCCCCTCCTTCCATGCTCCTGCCTTTCCCATGAACCCTTGATAATTAATAATTTATTATTTTGTCATATCATACACTGTCTGATGTCTGCCTTCACCCGCTTACTTCTCTGTTGTCTGTACCCCAGGGAGGAGGTTATATGTAGATCCTTGAAATCGGTTCCTCTTTTCTACTCCGCCTTCTTCCCCGCCCCCCCCCACCCCCCCATCCTCCTGGTATCACCACTCACACCACTGGTCCTGAAGGCATCATCTGTCCTGGATTCCCGGCTAATAATCTTTGCAAACAGAAAGCCTAATCTTGTTCCTGTTGAGCCGTTGGTGGGTTTGAACTGCTGACCTGTGGGTATCAGCCCAATGACTAACCAGCTGTGTCACCGTGACTCCTTAAAGGCCAGCTTCGGTGCTTTCCTTTTCCTCCTTTTCCAATTCACCTCTCTTCTTTTGCAGGCTCCCAAGTCGGAAATGTACAGGAGGTGAATGTCAGCCCATGCCCCAAGCAGCCATGCCAGCTGGTCAAAGGAGAGTCTTACAGTGTGAATGTCACCTTCACCAGCAGTGAGTACGAGGACTCTAACCCTCACATTCATCCGAAAGCTTATGGAGAGTGAGTGACCGTGGGGGTCTGAGGGAGGGAACTGACCGACAGGAGTTCTGGGAGCTCCCCGCACACCCACACGAAGCCAGGAGGCACTATTGCCCCCTTGACACCTTCCTCATGCTGGGTGCCCAAGTGCCAGTATCCCACAGGCCATGGCTAGCCAGGCTCCTACTAAGCCAACTGGAAGATTTCCGGGTTTCCACAAGTTCACACAGAAGCTTGGCTTGTCTCTGTGCTGTATTGTTCTCTGTTGCACCGCGAGTTTTGGAGAAATGTCACTCTTTAGACCCCAATACTTGAAACTTTGGGACACCTCCAGAATGTTCTTAACAGCAATATACCTTTCAGCTATTGAGCCTGTACACACAGATGCACTGAATGCTTCACAATCTCTGTAAGGTGTAGGAAATATACTGAGGATCCAAGAAAAAGTCAAGAGATGTCAGCTTTCTCTTAAACTTACATGTTATTAGAACTTGTTGTGTCTTTCTTCTACTGTATCTGTCACCTTGAGATTCCCAGGACCGTAGACAACGGCAGGATGTGTATTCCTGAAGAGTGCATCGGGCTGGAATGCTTCCCTTATTTTCTAATCTGTGGAAGTAGATCCACCATCTAATTGGAAATCTGAAAGTTTCTGTCTTCTCCTTAAGCTTGACAACAACTTCCAAGTTATAACAAGGCCCTTCTGTTCTTTCCAAAATTGTCCGTGTCAAATAAAATCACCCTCAACCCAGAGAGAAAGAAAGAAGCAGAGTTGATACTCAAACCGTGCATAACTCTGGTGGCCCTAAGGTCACTTTTTCCAAAGTCCAGCCCATCTGTGACGTGCCAGGGTAGAAGCTATGCCACTTTCTATTCCTCCCCAGTTTCTTTTTTTTTTTTTTTGGTTTTTAGGGCATCACTGCCCTCTGGTGGTGGGAGTATCCTCCCCAGTTTCTAAAGGTTTTACTTCTGTCAACATTGTTAGAGCTGGGGCCCTTCCCAGGGGACTCCTTTTGCCATCCTTTCCCCATAGCGCCTGTCTGTGGATTCTGAGTTTCTGATGGAATCCTCTGGAATGGGTTATTTGAGAATTCAGAGATCAATCTGCTAAAACTCTTTAAGACACACAATACACGTTGACAGAGTTCGCTCACTAACTCATGGCCATCGAATCAATTCTAACTCAAATGCAAAAGCGGTCCAGACTTGCGTGTGTTCATGTGTGTATTATTTAACGTTCGGAAATCAGCTGTGTCCTTGACCTCTGACCCACCGTGTCTCTTTTCCCCTCTGTAGACACAGACTCCAGTAACAGCACGGCCGTGGTGCATGGCATTGTGCTGGGCGTCCCCGTCCCCTTTTCCATCCCTGTGTCCGATGGCTGCAAGAGCGGCATCACCTGCCCCATCCAAAAAGGAAGGAGCTACAACTACCTGAACAAACTCCCGGTGAAGAGCGAATACCCCTCCGTAAGTGCGGTTGTTGCTGGGGACCCCTGATGCCCTTCCAGTGGGCTCACAGTGCCAGAGATGGGCCAAGAAGCGTAGATTGGGACAGAGGGCCCGGCAGTTCCCCATCGGTATAAGGAACTTGAAGGCAGCCGGAGGCAGAGGAGCAGAGGAGACCTGCTTGGTGGAGAGGAGTCACGCAGGAGGGCAGATACTCTTGTCTCCTTTTTATCTCCCAACCTTCACTCAGTGTTCACTCCTAGCGACGCTGAGTTTCCGTTTACAGGAGTGGCAAGCTCAGTCTTCCTCATGAGCTACTGGTGGCTGGAGCCCACACCCCACCAGAGCCCCTATAGCCTAAAGGTGAGCCCCGGCCTAAAGAGGCCATTTTCACTTATACGCTCCCTGTTTTTCAAATGAAGCAATTTGAATCTCAGAAGTTACCCAACAGAGACAGACTCTGCTCCCTTAGTGACTATTACAGCCCGTCATGAGCTGACCTGTGACTCCGGCCTGCAAACAATGTTAAGAGATGTTAATCAGATGCTAGAAGGTCCAAGTTGTTTTAGCTGTATAATCTGAGAAGTGGC